>JACGDI010005399.1:801590-843459 GCA_014898725.1 Jacaranda copaia | reverse complement strand
CCGTTAGGATCTATGAAGAAATAACAAGGTGACCCAGCAGCATGACTAGATTGGTCAGAGCTTGAGGTAAAAGAAGATAAGACGACGATAAGTCATCATTGTTCCTGGTCAACCTCGGCACTGGGGAAAGAGAGAAAGAGAGAAAGGAAAGGCGAATTATTTTCCTTCTCTAATAGCTATCGTAGTTAAATAAATAAAATAATAAATTAATAGATAACGACACAAAATTACATTTAATGGAAAATAAAAAAGTGGTCATAAGGTCGACACCTACTTACTACGGGCTTAGTATTAGCTGGAGAGTTAAAATTTTCCTGGTAGGAAGGTTGAGAGTTCAACTTCTACTCACAACTGGTCAGCGCTTATTGGGAGAGGTCAATATGTTTGATATAAATGGAAAAGGTGAAAGCGAGGAAGTGAAGGAAAAAAATGATACCAGAAGTACCTATTTATAAGGATCACAGCCTCGAAATACATAAAAAAGATCTAATGGATCCAGACAAGCGACTGTTGGGATCAATGGTTCAAATCAACTTCTTCATTTATGAACGCCACCATCATAAATGAGAAAGTTAAGGGAAAAATGATGGTGGCGTTCATAACTTTTCCCTTAACTTTCTCATTTGTAGGGAGTCATAAGGTTAGAGACCATCAACAACACCCCCTTCTAATTGCTTGGTCTTACTCTCTGAAGAATTCTATTTTGTCACTTATGTTTGTTGAATTGCATTATTATTTTCATTCTTGTATGTTGTTAGTATTGCATGGTCTATTCTAATGCCTTTTAATTAGTTTTGTTGATTTCATTTGAATATTTGTCTTTCCTATTGATGATTCTATGAAATTGCCACTTATTTACCCTTTCTTGTCTCCGATCCCCCCCACTAAATCCTTTGGATTTTCCCTTCTTACTATTTTCTAGATCCTCTCCCTAGATAGAATTAGAAGAAAAACAAAAAGTTTGAGCATACTCAAGACTAATATAATAGTTTGTATCGATCTACTAGCTTTGTCAGGCTTTTAAGAATTGGAATGTGATATCGACTTTGTAAGGTTGAGATCATGTTATTATATGTATATATTTTTAGATATCTATGGGTTTTGTAGCTACACTATTGTGGTTGTTATCTTGCGGTGTTTTGAATTAGGAGTGAATAAATAGTATCTCTTGCCAAATCACTTACCCTAGCTGGGGTGCTACAGAGGTAGCATTAAAGCCTAAGTTTAGCAATGACCTAAGCATACATATAGGTTGCATGATTCTTATATTGATATATGTGAATTTTTTTTTTTTGGTTAAAGCTGCTTTATGTTAAGATATAGGAAATTATACTTAAGATGGTTGGCCAACCTATAATCTTCACTCCTGAAAGTCAAGCATCAGACGTTAGAATGAGAATGGATCTCTTGGGTATTTTATGTATCAAATTAAAGGCCTTAATTTGACATAGAGAATTTGGCAAAAAAATTTGTTTAGTATGACATTAAAAAGACAAACTTGCATATTACAAGAAGACAGGCAAACATAGTGATATGGGATAGCTTAATAGACACTTGACCAAAACTGTGATATATTGTAACATAGCTTAATTACATATTAGGCCTAGCTTGTTATGAGCCAGCCATGTTGGCAACTGGATTCCAACCTCAAAGGGGCTATTCGTTAAAGTGGATATCAGTATTCGCTTTATCGACTAGGTTGTGGTTGATCGTAGCATTTGCTTTGTCAACTGGGTTATGGTTGATCACCATCATAGATATGTCATTCAATATTCAGCCAGGGAGACTCGATTATAATAGAGTCACACCTTATCAACCAAAGTCTGCTTACAGAAATTTTTACCTTGATCGAAAAGGTCGAGCAGGTGTGACAGCGCCTCTGCCATATTGAATGCTCTTATATGTGGCATGCCTTCACATTAATAATGCATGCCACCACCAGTACCACCTACCCTAATGTGCCTGGCTAGTGAGTACCTTCAGGGTACTACCTTATCCTGTGAAGCCAGAGATAGTGCCACCTATAATAGTACAGTTATTGGAGAAGACTTAAAGATCTTCATGATAAGATAATAGCCCTTTCTATACAACAAGGGCATCAAGGATATATCAACCATATAGGGAAAGCTATAAATACCCCATTCCCAGCTTTCAACAAGGAATATCATTTATCTCTATAAAGCCCTCACTTTACTACTCTAATTTCTAGTCAATTTCATTGACTTGAGCATTGGAATGTTTTAGCCAAGGGCCCCTTGGCAAGCCGGACGTATGTTATTAGTTGCTGGACTTGACCCTATTGTGTACTCAAACACTTCTATTCGACTTGCCACTTAGTCAATTAGATTGAATCTTCACCTAATACACCACTAATCAATTCACACCTCATCACATAGGAAAAGAAAAGAGCATATAGGATATGAGATTTAGGATCTATAACAAGAGAGATAAAGACTCCAAGAGTTGTGTTAGGTTTACAAAAAGGTTTGGTCTAATAATAGGAGAAGATGTTGGCTAAGCTTAGGAAAGAGAAAAGGAAAGAAACTGAAAGAGTAAGGATATTAGAGAGTTAGATTGAAAGACTACATATGATGCGAGCTCAAATGGAGGATACCTTTAGGGTTCTTGAGTTAGACATTTGAAAGGTAGTTTTCATGAGTCACATTATCATAGATGAGGTTAAAAAGCTAATGGTGCACTATGGAGCCATGATTGATGAAATGACTAGTGGTAAAGTGGTGCTATAGGTAGGACCCTATGGAGTACGTCTATTTCCAGAGCTAGGAATATGGGAAGGAATATGTATTAAGGTCATTTTTGAAAAAAACCTCAAGGGGGATCTTGAGGACTCTAAGGACGCACCTGAGGATAATCTTAAGGGAAAAGCACCACAGGAGATGACGCCATATAAAGAGGTTTCCTTAGCCAAAATTATCTTAAGCTAATTTTAGATTTTGAATTTGTAAATATTGATGTAAACAAATTGCTAATGCTAACTTGGATATCTAATGAAACTTTATCATGTGGTTTGTTGAATTAGTGAGTTATGTCTTTTTGTGTTGAAAATTTTGTACAACAAATCATTAAATACCCTTAAATGCAAGTAAAGAAAATAAAACTAGAAAAGATTTAATAATAACATTTAAAGTGCCATTTTACAATGGTTTTGCAGGTCAAAGAGCACTTTAAAATATGAGTAGGTTTAAGATAAGGATGGCTTTTCATGAAGGCTCTCAAGCACCCATTCATACTTGATTAGGATGATAGAGAGACCACTCAGTAGATAAACTAATAGTCTAAATACTCCCAAGTGACATGCCCTCGCTCCATTGTAACAAACACATAAGAAAAAGGCATCATAGGCCCCCCAGCAAATCAACCAACCGTAGGGCAACAGACAAGACCTAAGTTCCAAATGTGGCAACAATTCATGCAATTTTGCCAACAATAGGGACAAGCTAAAGGTTTGGAAGTGGAGAGGAGTTTATAGAAGACCAAGCATTAGAGTTGTTCATTCGTTTTCAACCTCTAAAGGTTTCGAGGAGACATAAATGACAGAAAGGAAAAGGCATGGATTGAGAGCCTAGAAATGTTATTTGGTACCCTATATTACCTAGACAAATAGAAGGTCAGGCATGCTATATTTCTCTTAGAGAGTTTTGTTCAAAACTAATGGAAAATGGTAGATAAGAGGTGCACCATAGAAAGAACCCAACGCACTTGGGAAAATTTTACATAGAAATTTATGAAAAAATTCATGCTATTGGTAATCAAGCATGGCTCGGAGCAAGAATTCATGGGCTTGATTCAAAGGGCCATGTTAATAAGCTAATATAAGGCCACATTTAGTCAATTGATCTAGTATGCATCTCACATCGTAGAAGACAAAGAGCAACCAACTCATAAGTTTGTAGAGGGGCTCTAATCAGAGATCACACGGCTCTTATTATGTGTGACTTGTCAAACTTCAATAGAGCTATGTGTAAAGCATTATAAGTGGAATTTGAGTTCCAATAGATTTGAAAATTTGAGGATAAGGGCAAGAAAAAAAGAATACCGCTTGGTGGAAAAGGCGACTGAGTAAAAAGCACCCAAAACTTCAATTTAGATCAGCTGGCCAGCATTTATATTCTATGGTTAGAACCATGAGCCCTACACAGGTGAAGCCTAAAAAACGTTGTGGATTTTGTGGTGGTACAAATCATGATGAATCAAGATGCTAAAAAATGTAAGAGAGATGCATATTGTGTGGTAGCAACTAGTACCATGCTAGAGATTGCCTCAAGTCTAGAATTGTTGTACTAAGGATGCCCTAAGGAAAAGCGAAACAAGTGGCAAAAACTAATTGGAAACCAAAAGTTTGTGCTTATGCAGATGCCTTAAAATGTACTAAACCTCAATAATGTGATTGGAGGTATGATTTTTATCTATAAGACTATTGGTAAGACATTATATTACCTTAGAGCTACTTATTACTTTATATGTATGCATTTATTGCAAAACCTAAACATAAAACCTGAAATCATATCATATCAGTTAATAGTGCAAGCACCCTTAAAGATAGGATTTATAATAGACACTTTATACTGAGCTTGTCTGGTTAAGAATGGGTATAGAGAGCATCTAATCGATCTTATGGAGATGCCTATTCAAAACTATGACCTAACACTTATGATGGACTGGTTGTACTAACACCAAGAGCAAAAGAATTATTACACTAAGTATATTACTCTTTGCTATGAGATACTGGTCCTGATGCACCATTCTAATGATTCAACCTCTCCCATACCTATCATATCTATAGTGGAGTCTGGAAGAATTCTAAGAGAAGGAGGACAAGGATTCTTGTCATACTTTATCAACAAACCCCAACAAAAAGCCAGATAGAAGAAGTAGAAGTAGTAGCTGTGTACACAAATATATTCTCAAAAGAATTAGATTCATTACCCCCAGATGGAGAGATAGAGTTAGTCATCCACACATTTCCCGATGCAATGCTTTTTTCCAAAATCCCTTTTCATATGGCACCTATAGAATGAAAGAATGGAAAAAAACAACTTCAAGAACTATTGGAGAAAAAGTTCATAAGATCTAGTGTCTCTCTTTAGGAAGCACCGGTGCTATTTGTAAAAAAGAAAGATAAGTTCTTGTGAATGCGTATAGACTATCAAGAGTTGAGTAAGGTCACCATTAAGAGCTTTGCCTCATGTGGAGGAATTATTTGACCTATAAAGATCTATAGTTTCTCAAAAGTGAATTTGAGACAAGGGTACTACTAATTGAAGATTAGGAAAGAGGATATACTAATGATTGTATTTAATTCTCGATATAGTTATTGTAAGTTCATGGTGATGTTGATTGGTCTGACCAACACCCTAGTAGTTTTCATGGACATGATGCATTAGATTTTCTGACCATATTTGGATCAATTTGTGGTGATATTTATTGATGACATCCTAGTATACTTAAGGACCAAAGAGGAATGTGCGGAACACTTACACTTAATTTTGAGGACTCTTACGGAGCACAAGCTATATTTGAAGTTGAGTAAATGCAAGTTTTGGTTGGAGAATGTGACTTTTCTTGGAAACATTATATCTAAAGATAGGGTAAAGGTTGATCCAACTAAGATAGAGATGATAATCAACTGGAAGTGACTTGAGAATAAGATAGAAGTATGGAGCTTTCTAGGGCTTGCTGGTTCCTATTAAAGGTTTGTACAATATTTTTCTAAAATGGCTGGCATATTGACTAAGTCAACTTAAAAGGACCAGCCATTTAAATGGAATGGGTAGTCTGAAAGGAGTTTCCAGGAGTTGAAGGACTAGTTAACTTCAGCTCCAGTTTTAGCCCTCTTTAAAGGATTGGAAAAGGTTGTTGTTTGTACAAATGCTTCAAATGAGGGACTCAATTACGTGTAGATGCAAAAGGGCGAGTCATCGCCTATACATTCAAAAAGCTCAAGCCTCATGAACAAAACTTCCGCATGCATAACCTAGAGTTAGCATCTATAATTTATGTATTAGCCAAATCGAGGTATTATATCTATAGAGCTACTTTCGAGGTGTACACAGATCACAATAGTCTAAAGTACTTGAACTCCTAGAAAGACCTAAGCATGTAGTGACAAATGAGGAAGAAATTCTAGGAGGACTAGAATTTTTCTATTGTCTACCACTTGGGAAAAACAAATGTGGTAACATATGCCTTGAGTCAAAAAGCTAAAATAGCCCATATCATGGGAATGGGAGCATCAGAGAATATGGGGATAGATATTATGGTAAAAAATGAAGTAATGAACATAGATAACAAGGATAAACATACGACCGAACTACATGATGAGATATGGCAAGCTTAGTTAAGTGATAATTGGATCCAGAAACAAAAGAAATTCGCTACAATATCTGGAGAATTCGAGTTCAATATTAATAGTTAAGGTACTTTTTTATTCTGCCAAAGAATATGTGTGCCTGAAGGGATGAGGGGGGATTGTTAGAAGAAGCACATAAGATGAAATATACAGTTTATCTAGGAAGCATAAAGATGTACTAGGATCTAAAAGAGCAATTCTAGTAGAATGGAATGAAGAAAAATGTCGCAAACTATGTATAGAAGTGTTTGACTTGTTAATTAGTGAAAGTAAAACATCAGCTGCCATTCAAAATGCTACAACCACTTTCAGTTTTGAATTAGAAATGGAAGCAGATAACCATGGAATTTGTAATGGGATCTACCAATAGCTTGAGCATGATATGACAACACTTAGGCAATAAAAGACCGATTAACTAAACCTACGTATGTTCTCCTAGTTGGATCATATTTCAAGGTTGAGAAGTTAGCTGAATTATACATAAAAGAAATAGTTTGGTTACATGGGATTCTTGTTAGCATCATCCTAAATTCACCTCAAGATTTTGGAAAAGTTTACAAGAACATGTTGGGGCAAGGTTACAATTCATCTTTGTTGCTCACCCCCAAACTAATGGTTAGTTGGAAAGAGTTATTCAAAATATTAAAGGATATGCTTCAAGATTATGTTATGGATTTTAGTGGAAGCTAGGACAAACATCTCTTACTAACTGAGTTTGCTTACAACAATAGCTACCAATCCACCAATAGATAACTCTTTATGAAGCTTTATACAAAAGAAAATGCCAATCTCTCTTGAATTATGACCTAGATGAGCGAAGGAGCAACACTGATAAGACCACAAAGACTTTAAGGCTAGAATTGATATAAGAGATTATTGATAAGGTCTAAACAATAAAACATAGAATGAAATCAGCTCAAGATTGATAGAAGATTTATGTAGATAAGTAGAGGTTAGACTTTGAAGTCGAGATAGGAAACAAGGTATTTCTTAAAATATCTTTGCGAAAGAGTGATTGAAGAATCAAGAAAGGTATGAAGCTTGCCTTAGATATATGGACCCTTATAAAATCTATGAACAAGTTGGATCAATGGCCTATCTATTGATATTACCTTAGAATGTCATTGGAATACATGATGTCTTCCATATATCATAGCTCTGGAATTACCATCTTGATCCCTCTTACATTATCTCAAATGAAGACGTGCCACTTGGAAGTGACTTAACATATGAGGAATAGCTAATCCATATCTTAGATCAGAAGTTCCAAGAGCTTCGAGATCAGAAGATTCCTCAAGTGAAAAACATTATGTCGGAATCACAATCTGGAAGAGGTAATGTGGAAACAAGATGATCACATATGCTAACAATACCTTAAACTTTTCCAATGGTCAAGTAAGAAATTAGGGACCAGACTCTTTTAACATCTCTAAAATTCCACAAATATGAATATCGTGATTACACCCAAATATAATTCTTAAAAGAAAATAGTAATAATAAAAATTGATAGGAAAATTAAAGGTGTGTTGTTTCAAAAATATTTTGGGAGTTTCGATTGAATAATAAGAAAGCGAGGGACAAAAAATTTAATTGTAAGGATTTAGAAAATTCATTGGACCAATATGTAAAAAGGATAAGCCAAGAGGGTTAATTAAAGACACAGGGGTCAATGTGAGGCACTAATAAGTTAAGGGGCTCAATTGAAAGCTAAGAGGAAGTTTTGGGGTCTCTTTTGTAAATTCTAAAAACTAAAACTATGTACAACCTTTTCCACCCATATTTCTTCAAAACTCTGCATGCAACTCATCTTTCCTCTCACTAGTGACTTCTCACCAGCATTGGAGAATTTAGAAACTAACCCAACTATTGTCACCCCTTCAGCTTAAGGAACATGACTATACCTATGACATCTAAAATTAGATGATAAAATTATTCAAATTTGAGATCAAAGGTGCGCATGGCAAACAATGGTGGTCATGACAGCTCTAACAATGGAAGCTTGGGTTTGAGTGGTAGATCTTGACAAGTTTGGCTTAAGGAACAACTTGATAGCATCAATTTTACATTTTTACCACCTGCAAAAGAGAATCAAGGGTGGTGGTGAGCAATGGTGGATTTAGCTCAGATTGATTGGGAAATCAACACTAAAATTGGAAATTAACTTGGGGGTTTTGTAGAACTCGATGAGGCATATAGTTTGGTGGTGGCTATGCACAGCTTCGCCGGTAGCTAATGACTCCAACGATCTAAAGAAAGAAACTTTTGATCGATGATGCAGGTGCATGCGAGATGGTCTTAGGCTGTGAAAAATCTCTGAGTTTGGTTAAGCTGGTAAGAACCTGGTTAAAATGATTAATTGTTTCCTAACCAAATATGATTAACATATTGAGCAAAGTTCCCATTTATTTTAAAATATTTTAGGCTAAGATTTATGATTCTGAGTCAAAATGATTAGGTGTGAAGTTATATATACAATGACAAACCATATTGTTAATTAGGAACTAATCACTATTAAGTAGGTTAGCTAGTGTAATTAGAGCTTACATTGTGTAATATTGTAAGGATTAATTGAAAATGAGAAAAGCATGCAAGATTCATGTAGATAATCAAGATTTATCATTATGGGCTTAGATTATTTGAATACGTATTATGAGTGAGAGAATAAAATATTAATCCAAAGCTAACATTTAATCAAAGTGGCATATTTAGAAAATTGATTATAAATTGGCTACCAATATATAACAATTCTAGTAAAATAACTTAGGTAATTGAAAAAATTAGAATATAATTGTGTGACACACTATATGCAAACTAGATCAATAATTTGGTAAAAAAAATGTTCCACGAGAAATAAGGTGATTAACATCATCAGAATATCTAAATCTGATAAAAAGACTAGTATCATATAAATGTATTGATATTTAAATGGGTTTTATTGAAATAGGTGACGAGGATCCAAGTCTTCCAGGACAGTAGGACACTTAGAGTATTACTATCAAGATTGAATGTGTAGTTATAACCATACCATTTTTGGGAAAAGAATCATATATGTTATTCATAAATTTTGACTTGTCTATTCTTGTGTGCCTATTTGCAATCATCCCGATGTTCAGGACCTTTGGTTGTGTTTACATATCTTGTCCCTTGCACCCTCACAACCTTGCTGGTTGATCTTGTATTTGCTATTGATTGTCTTAAGAAATATCATTAATATGGTCTTATCGACCTGCTTTCTAATTATTTTCTAAGGTTGTTGATCTGCATTGTTATAGGAAAGGTCATGTCGATCAATTATTTTATACTTCTAAACCTATCATGCCATGTGGTTATTGAAATGGTCGCGTCGGTCAATTGGTAAATTGTTTGACTTCTATTTAACTATTGGTAAATATTTATTTTGTTGGTACCCTTAGGGACACCCTTGGGGAGTTTTGGGCATCAAGACTAGGTTCAGAAAGACGATTGTGTGGAACGAACCAATGGTGGCTGGTCTTTCGACTATTACCTACTAGTGATCCTTTCTCATGGTAGTTGGAAGTAAGCTTACCATAACCAAGGGATCAGCATGTGGCCGACCATGTCGTATTTGTGTATATGTGTTGTTACACCAAGCAGATCACTCAAGCAATGGAGGAATAAGGAAGCCCTCTTTAATATGTTTTAAGGAGTCATAAGGTTAGAGACCACCAACAGCAACCTCTTTTGATTGCTTGGCCTTATTCCCTGATGAATTCCATTCTTGTCACTTTTGTTTGTTGAATTGCATTGTTATTTTCATTCTTGTATGTTAGTATATATTACATGGTCTTTTCTTATGCCTTTCAGTTAGTTTTGCTGATTTTATTTGAATAGTTTTCTTTCCTATTAATGATTGTATGAAATTGCCACTTATTTGTCCTTATCTCTAAGCCCCCACTACATCCTTAGGACTTACCTCTCTTGTTGTTTTCCTAATTCTCTCCTTGGATAAGATTGGAAGAAGGGCAAAAGGTTTGAGCATCCTTAGGACTAATATAAATACTTTCTATCTACCTACTTGTTGTGTAGGGATTTTAAGACTTGGAATGTAAGATCTACTTTGTAAGCTTGAGACCATCTTACTGTATGTATATAATTTTGGGTATCTGTGGGTTTTGCAGCTGCAAAATCGCGGTTGTTATCTCATAGTATTTTGAATTAGGAGTGAATGAGTAGTATCTCTAGTTGAATCTTTTACCCTACTGAGGTGCTATAGGTTAAATTTGATTTTGCTACAATATATGATTAGGTGTTGAAAGAGAGAAAGAGAGAGTCACAAATAACATATTAATTAAGGGTTTTTGAGAGTCTCTCATGCTAAAATATCAAGTGTTGTACATTTTTTAGAGACAAATATTTTGAGGGTTACTTTTGGAAATCCAAAAGTAGTGTTTTTGGGTAACCGAAAATCATTAAAAGAAAAAGTGATGGGTGTCGTCCCGCTGCATTGCATGCCCCATGCACCTGTCCTTTGTCGCCGGTGTCTATGCTTTGCCTTTTAGTTTCACACACTTTTTCTGCGTGTGTTTGGGTGTGTCAAAAGGCAAAACAACGTCTTCTCTATACAATCCTAGCTGACTTTTTGCACTCCTATTTCCAATACATTTTTTTGTTGCTTTTCTAGCATTTCTATGAATTTTTTTTTAAATTAAAGTTAAAATGGTATTTCATACTTCATATGCTAACAGAAATTCTTTTTTAATAAATTATTGCAACACATTTAATTTATCCGACTTAAGTCAACAAGATCGATGGGTCGGGATGAAAAATATGAATAAAATATATCGTACTCGATTTATTTTATATAACATATAAAAATGTTATGATTTTTCAAGGTTTCATAGCAAATATATATAAGTTTAATTTATAGTAAAATAATTAATTGAAAGATTAAATAATTTTACAGTAATAACAGGATATTCAAATGATCATGTGAACATATACTGCAATAAGTGTATGCGTGCATATGTATTTAAAAAATATATTACTCGTAGGACTTGGATTAGTATTTTAATGAAGCCTTAATTACGAAAGTAAATAGTGGTAGTGTTTTATATTC
Source organism: Jacaranda copaia (assembly GCA_014898725.1). NCBI lineage: Eukaryota > Viridiplantae > Streptophyta > Magnoliopsida > Lamiales > Bignoniaceae > Jacaranda > Jacaranda copaia. Next base: position 832,012 of record JACGDI010005399.1, on the reverse strand, counting down.
ATGAAATAAGAATTTTATAGTGATTATATAAATGATAAGTGGGTGTAACTTATCTTATGAGTTTAATTTACAGTCATTCAAGCTCAAATACCACTGGATTGGATGACAATAAGTTCAAACTTGGCTCATAAATTTCTAGCCTGTTGCCTCAACTCAAATTCAATTCACATTATTTTACAAGCTTTGAGCTTCATTCAAGAAGCTAAAAAAGAACCAGTGTGTTTGCATAAAGTAATCCCTTAACTTTCATAATACACAAGATAAAGTTTAAGTAGGCACTAAAATAAATAAATTCTAGATTTGCAATCCATGATATAAAAAATTAAGATTTTTTTTTATTACTTCAATATGATCAAGACATGATCAAAATTCAAAATATTAGTAAATAATAATAACAACGTATTATAAAAATTTGTGAGTTATTATTACAAAAATTTCTCTGAATAAAATATGCAATAATTGACAATTGCACTCCATCAGCTCATAAGCCCTTCTAAGCCAAAACTGACTACATATCTAATATTTAAAATAATTTTGCTACATATATATACGTCAATAAATTGCATGTGAAATTCAAATCCTGGCTAAAATATTTCAGGTTCGCATTAAGCTTATGAATAACACTCAAACTCAGCTCACAAATCCATCAAGCAAAATGCTCGAATGAATACTGCCCAAACTTATTCCAGCTCATATTGGGCTTGGGGCAAGTATTTTAAGTGTATCGAACAATCGAGCTAGCTAGCTGGGGTAAACCTGGTTCAATTTATAAGCGCGCTTGGTTTAATTTTGGGCAATGGCAACACGTGTTATACAGTATTTTTAGATCAAACTAGTAATTTGGTCTAAATAAGTCGTAAGAATATTTAAAATCTAAATATATATATCGTCATTTTTTGGGTGTGCAAGAAATAAACTACTTAAGTACAGCAAATAATCCTGTGACACCCCATATATAATACAAGAAAATATTATGGGAAGAACTACTATCAATGTAGATTAGTATTCAAATTTTTGATTGAATTTTAAACCAAAACCCTACTAAGAGTAGAATTTTAAAACCTCAACTTTATTATTCGTCGGGCAAATTAAATTTCACTTGCAAAATCTCAGAAAACTTAGTCATATCAAATTATTAGTATAAATATGTTGGAAGGGACTTCATTACTTCAATTAATTTGTTTACTCCATCCTGGGAATAAGCATGCTAATACGATGATTGAATCATCATTCTATGACAATTTTGATAATCAAATATTTGGAGCGTGATCTAGCAAAAAGACAGAATTAAAATAATTAGGAAGACAATGTCCATTAAAAACGGGTAGTTGTGTTTTGTTGATGGAGAATATTTGAGGGTGCATGCCCGCAAGAGAAGGAAGAAAATCTTTGATTTATTTCTTTTGGCGCTTGAGTATAAACTAAGCATGAGAACCGCAAGAATGAAACCCTAAAGGGGAGATTGGTTCCCCAGCTTTCACATCATTTTTTCATTATATTCCTCTCCCCCACCCCCTCCCCCCCTCCCAAATTTTTTTTATCCCAACCACCAACATGCATTGCCCCCTGCATGCAGCGGCAACATCAACTATGATTCCATGTTTTCCTTCCACACTTAACCATGAATCCATAAGTGATGATTATGTCGTCCTGTATTGTTAAGCATAGGACCACTTCAAGCCATCCCTAATTTAATTTCTTCTATTTAATGCACCTTCTGGCTTTTGAGTGCTACCATGTCTGCGTTAATGACCACATATCATGGAAATCGAGAAATATTTTATAAAACTAGTTAGCTAGCTAGATACATAAACAGCCAATTAATGGTTCATAAAATGTCCAAAATTTTCAAATTTTGATTTTCTCTTTTTCGTTGGTGCATGGATATGTCGATATTTTGTTGGAGGTGACGATGGCGATATTGGTGAGGTTCAATCCGAAGACGGATTTACACATCAAAGTTGGTAAAGGATGATCTCAGATTGAGCCGCGCCAATATCACTTTCTATGTCATTTCCAAATTCCCATTGCAGTTATTGATGTTTTCTGTATTCCATTTTTCTTTTTCTTTTTCTTCTTTTTTTTCCGCTTTAGCGTGAAATTATCCCAAATGCTTGTTAGTATTCTTATCTAGAACGACTATCTTGTATTTGACGTGTAGTAGGTATAGGTCTTAGCGTTTATACTCATTTGTAGGAATTGTGCAGCTCTTCATGGTAGTTTCTCATACGTATCCACAGTTTTCATATCGTAAGATGTCTCACCTTTGCCGTTCCATATCTATTGAAAGGTGAGTTAGGCTACTTTCTTTTATTTTGTTTTGTATTTTTTTTAATTTACACATGTACACATACTCAGAGTCTATTTGCAAGTTATGAATTGCACTAAAAATAAGGAAATAAGTTTTGTATTGTTTGAATGAGGAAATAAGCTTTGTATTGTTTGAATGTGAAGTTTGAAGTATTGATGGATTAATATGATCATTTTAAATACATATATATAAATATGGTTGTGTAACTTTTTATTTAATTTTTACTAATTGTTCACTTAAGCTCACTAAAATGCACTACAAGAAAATTGGGTTTAAGAGACAGATTTTTCCGTCTCTATGAACCTATTTTCCATGTCTAAAATAATATAGAGACGGATTTTCTGTGTGTAAACCTATGGCTAAAAGCCCCATCTCAAATTTAGAAGGCAGACTTGATTTCCATCTCTGAATTTAGAGACAGTCAAAATCTGTCTCTACATCTATCTCTAATATCTAATATTTTCTAAGTAAAATTTGTTTCTATTCTCATAAACTTTTTGTCTTTAATTCCACCTCTAATTTTTTTAAGTATTACAACAAAATTGTCTGTAATTTTGTCTTTAATTTATGAAAATCCATTGCAAATCCGTCTTCAATCTTGTCCACTGTTTACCAAATTCCATCTCTAATTTCATATATATTTTTCCATCTTTATTTCTGTCTCTAATTTGTAAATATTTTTGCCTGCAATCTGTCTCTATATCCGTCTCTAATATATTTGATTTTTTTTAATAATTACTTCTATTTTTTTTGTAGATTCAAATTGATAACCTATTTATAGCAAATTGTCTATACAACTACATATGATCAACTTCTAAACTAATTACCTAGTCATCCACAAATAATGACTCACCAAAAACATTGAAATTAATGTAAAACTAATTATAATTCATAAAAACAAGTTACTTTAACCATCCATCATAATATAAAGGAATTCATTAATATAAAAATTAAAGCAATTAGCCATCTAATTAATAAAGATAAAAGCATCAAGGCTTCCCACCAAAATCTTGTTGCTCTCAAGGTCCAGATCCACCAGCGTATTGATGGTTTGCGTACCCTACTTCTTGAAGCAATTTACGAACCATCTCTTGCACCCCCACCTCTTTCTTCCTAGCCTCTTCTTCCTTTTTCCTAATCTCATCTTCTCTCTTCATAGCCTTCTCTTCATGCTTCTGAGCCTCCTCCATGGCATGTTCAAGCATTTTCTTACTTTCTTCTTCTCTTCTTAAAAAATCTTCTTACATTTTGGTAGTAGTAGCACGCATATCTTCCATTGCTTCTGATAATTCATTAAATTTCTCATTAGACTCTATAAATCATGAAGTGGTTGAACTTCCACTAGCTCTTTCAGAACATTGGCTATGCCCATATCCATACAAACATCCATTTGAAGGACCCCTAGTCACTTCACACCATGATGAGAGATCAAATGAGCATTAGATAGAAAAATATGGCAAATAACCTTTTTCGCCATATATTTCTCCTATACAAAAACATGGCAAATAAAAGTGTGCAAGTAAGAATCCAAGTAATTATCTATTGTATCAAATAACAATGTACAAAAAATTGTACAAAGGGTACTTACACTAACTCTTTTCGATTTATTGTCAACAAAATCTCCAATTCCTTAATTTTTTCTGTGTTTTGTGAAATACCTCAAGATCATCCACTTCCCGACCAAGCCCTTTTTCCTAAAATTAAGTAAAAAAAAATATTAATCAATCTTTAGAAGAATTACACAAAATATTTAAAAATTTCTCAAAGTTTAGTACCATCCTTAGCTTATGTACTGCTTGGGGAATAAAACCACCAATATACTTTGTAATAGAACTATCTTTTTTTGTCATACGATTCTTTCGAGTAGTTTCACATTTCTCTTGTAATCTTTTGCACTCCAATGCTTCTCAACTAGTTCATTCCATATATGTCTACTCATCCAATCAGTGCCCCTACCAATCATATCTAGTATATCTGGTTCTTTACCTAATTGGTTATATGCACTTTCCAATGCCTTTTATTTTGCTTTCTAAATCATCTCTCTGAATCTTGCACTTGCAATTTCATTCCACACTTTCTCATTTGCAAATTTGTTAAGTCATCCCACCAATGCCTCAACTAGGATAACAATAATTTTCAAAAGTCAATTATGCTAAATAATAGGATAATAATATCATTATTCTACATAACAAATAAGATAACAAATTGATATATTTAAATAGTTCATATTACCTTGAAATTCACCCAAGTTAAATCATTTGTTTCTTTTGATACTTTTTGCCATCTTAGCTATGCCTCTCTAAAACTGCCCTTAATATCATTTGTAAGATTTCAAATAACGTCACTCTCAATAAATCTAGTTGACAAAACAAAACCAAACCATAATTTGTGTTAATTCAAAATGAATATCATGAATAAGAAGAAACAACTAGTACAGATGAATATTGCATGTCCTATGCACTCATTAATCTTGGTTGGCAATACAATTGGGGCCACAACTATGAAAATAATAGCAAAAAATAAAGAACAAATCCAAAATCACTTCAAATTAGATATACAAGTGAATATTATAAATATAAGTACGAAAGATTCAAAATCAAACCAACGGAAAAAGATATATCATAGCATTAAAAGATTCATCAATCTAAAATATATAGCAATAGATTTCAATACATATAGTAGCAGCTATTTAGCAAAATCCATAGATTCTCTAGGAAGCTATTAAAGCATAAGAAATTAACATACTATACAAAACTATTTTCCATTTAAAAAACTATTACCAAACTTTGACTTAACCAAAGAAAAATTACCTATATTGTTAATCATAGTCACTTTTGTTCGTCGGTTAGGATGATTTGGAATCTGTGGCCCTTGGTTAGAACCCCTTATTTGATTTTGGGAAGTAGTATCTTTACTTGGCGCTCCAGCATCTGTATCATTCTCTGACCCTAAAGGTATTGTCTCATCAACCTATAACAATAAGCAAATAAATAAATATATGTTTCTACCAAGTAATAATTATATATTTTCTTTCTACATCACGACATAAGCACATCGAAACCAATGGTTCCGTTAAAACCACAATATAAGAGACTTTAGAATAAGGTTTTACAATAGACACTTCAAAAAGTAGCCATATGTAATAAGAAGCAACTCAAGCAAGTAAAAGTCCCATTATTTTTCTTCAATAAAACCATCTCTTTTATAATTTTCAACATCAATTTATTTAGTAAAATTTATACCATTATTTTTATCACCATTAAAACTCCTACTGCATTTCCACACATCAAAACCCCCAATAAAGAACTCTCACTTTCATCATGCTCCCAAACAAACCTTAGTTTTCTGAAAAAAATATAATACATGCACATCATGGTTGAATCCCCTTGTGAAATTATGTGATGAAGTACTTTGTCCACACATCACATAAGTAGGATTAACCTTTAAATTCAATGTCTCCTCGGCCTGTGAAGGATGAACATTCAGTGACTCTTCATTCTCATCCTAAAGGTGCAAATATGATCCTTGACCACATACTCTCCCTCATCCACATCCTCGCCCTCACCCACACCCTCTAGTAGCCATCCTGTATTAAAGAAATAGAATCATCAATTAAACTAATTATAATGAGAGAGAACTATTATTACAAATAAAAACTTAGTGCTAGAACAAACTTTCATATAATGAGAGAAGAAATTTTACATGAAATTAATTTATGTAAAATGCAATTTTAGTAAATAAAAGTACAGAGCATGTCCAAATCATAATTTTAAGATTACAAATCATTAAAATTCTTAACCTTCTACACAGTAGCTATTTAATCATCAATATCCATTTCATTATTGGTATCATTAGACTCATAGTCCACTTCTTCATGCTCGTCTCCCTCTGATTCAAAATCTAATGTTGACCTCATCCATACCAGTTGCCACAAAGGCAAGTTGTGAAGCAAATGGTGCTTCTTGAAAACCAACCTCAGGTGTTGGTTGAATATTCTCTTATTGTTCTTCAACTAATGGAATATCATATTTCCTAGTAGCTTTTACTTTGCATACTACCCACCAATCACGCCTCTTCCTGTTCAAGCTTGGGAAAGTTGAAAAATATACTTGTTGAGTTTGTGAAGCCAATATAAATGGGTCATTTGTGTTCAACTTTAATTTATGATTAATTTCCACAAGGCCAAATGTGTGCACTCTAAGTCCTTTATCAAAATTACCATACCAGTAGCATTTAAACAGTACAATTCCACCCCTTAATCTATAATATTCCAACTCTATAATTTCTTCCAGCAACCCATAGTAGTCCACTTCATACTCATTGTAGGTATTCCCTAAAATGCATACACCATAGTTTGTTGTTGCTTTAAAACACCCGTATTCCAAAGTGTGAAACTTGAATCCATTTACAAATTATCCCTTATAGCAAGAAACTCATCAACTTAGCCCATGAGCTAACTTCCTCACAACATCATCAACTTCATTCTGAGTATCTCAAATCTATTGAGAAAAAGCCATTATACATTAAAACTCATAGCATTCAATGGATTGTATTTAAATAATTATTAATAACCATTACTTACATGAGCAAGTAGCCACTGAGAAAAGTCTCTGTCACGTAATATATCAAGTTTCATTTCAGTTATCCTTGGAAGTTTCTTCTTTCTTTCTTCATAAAATTTCCTACAAGATTTGAGAATGTCACACATAATTCCTACAAGTCTATTCGAATATATAAGATGATAACATATGAATTAAAAAACTCAGTGCAGAAATGGATTGATTCTGTCATAATTCATTAAGACATATCTACGTACAACTTTCATCTTATCATCATCAAGATACCTAATTGCAATTTGAGAACCAAGTGGTTGTACAAAATGTATAGAAATAGATAAACTCCTACAAGGATCTACCAGCACTCTATCATCATTTCATGGGACCTCATTTAATTGAGATGGTACATGTGGCTTAAAATATGAGGAGCAAAATGTTGAAACCTCTTCAATCATATAAGCTTCAACAATTGAAGCCTCTACTCGAGCTCGATTTCTCTTTTTTTTTTTCAAGTAATACAAAAACCTATATTTTGTTAAAATTTTAATCAATAATTAGAGATAATTAAAAGTTTTGTAGTATAAAAGAAATGGGTTAAATCGGAGAATACCTCTCGAATGGATACATCCATCAATATCGTATAGGCCCACCAACCTTTGCTTCGTGTGCAAGGTGAATTGGCAAATGCTCTATAGAATCAAAGAATCCTGGAGGAAAGATCTTCTCAAGTTTGCACAATATCTCAATAATATTTTTCTCAAGGTGTTGCATATGTTCTACATGCAACATGGTAGCACATATGTCCCTAAAAAAATTGCTCAACTATGTTAGTGCTTCCTAAATTGATTTTGGAAGTAGATTACAAAATGTAATTGGGAGTAGCCTTTGCATGAATACATGACAATCATGAGTTTTCATCCCATAGAACTTGCACTTATCCTCATTTACACAACAAGCTATGTTCGAGGAGTATCCATTAGGTAACTTCAATAATTTTGTCCAAGAACACACTTTTTTTTGTGCCATAGTCAAAGTGTATGATGCTTTTGGCTTGTACATTTTTCCATTTGCAGCCTCAAATAATTGCACCTCAGCACAACTATAGTACAACTATAAATTTTTTCGAGCTTTGGCAACATCTTCCTTTGTTTTATCCTTAGCATCCATGATAGTGTTAAATATATTATCAAATACATTTTCTTAATATGCATCACATCTAAATTATGCCGAATACGATTTGTATGCCAATATGGTAACTCCCAAAAGATGCTCTTTTTTAACTATTTATGTGTTTTGCCAAATCCATAAATTGGATGTGTGCCACCTTGTGGTTTTTCAAAAATGATATTAAGGAGCATGTCTTCACCATTTAAGCGAACAGGTGATAGGTCATTTTCAATTCTTCCCTTGCAAAACTTGTAGGCATGTCTTCTATATAGATGATTATGAGGTAGAAACTAATGATTATAATCAAAACAAGAAGCTTTTCTTCCATAATGAAGTTTGAAATATTTTGTATTCTTCATACAATAGGAACAAGCCAACCAACCATGAGTACTTCATTTAAATAACATCCTATTTGCAAGGAAATCACTAATCATCCACAAAAGCGTAGCTCTCATATTGAAATTTTGTTTCTTGCACACATCATAAGTTTTAACAATTGTTGTCCATAGTATTTTCAACTCATCTATTAGTGGACATGAAAACACATCGAAATTTTTTCCCAAACTCTTTGGGCTTGGAATAACCATATTAAGAAACATGGAGGACTTTTGCATGCACAACAATGGAGAAAGATTATACATTGTAATAATTACAGGCCAGCAAGAATAAGGAGTACTAGAATAGCCAAATGGGCTAAAACCATTCGTGCATAAACCAAGTCTCACATTACACGTTTCTGATGCAAATGATGCATAAGTGCGATCAAAATGCTTCCACGCCTCTCCATGAGATGGATGTGCCATATTTCTATCTTTATAGTGAATTTTTGCATGCCAAGTTATGTGTTCACAATTATAATTGGATGCATATAGCCTTTTGAGTCTTGGTATCAATGGCAAATAACGTAGCATCTTGAACGAAACCTTTTCCTAACTCTTAATTTTCTCAACTTGTACTAAGAATGAAAATATGTAGGACATGCATAGTGATGTTTGTTCTCATTGTAATATAATATGCAATTATTTACACAAGCATCAATCTTGTCATAACTAAGACCAAGTATAGTCAATTGCTTTTTAGTCTTATATAAGTTTTCTGGCAACTTTTCACCTTCAGGTAACATGCCTTTGAGGATTGATACAAGTCAATCATAGCAAGCTTCAGACATATTGTACTCTGACTTAAGATTTAACAATTGAGCTACTATAGAAAGTTTTGTGTAATTCTTGCAGCCATCCCATAATGGCTCGTCAGCATCTTTTAAGAACTTAAAAAACTTTTGTGCTTCTAGATTAGGCGATTGTTCATCACATATTAGATTTAAAATAAACTTATGACCCATAACATCAATTGCCATTATTCTATAACAAGATCTTTATTCATTAGAAACCATTTAAGAACTCCCAACAATAAAACTTGTGTTTGGAGATTTACCATGTGCGAACCGTATAGTGCAACCACAGAAGAACCTACTCTTTACAATGTGCAAATGTACATCCTTTCGGCTCAAGAATTTTCTATTGCCATACTTAGAGCATGGACATTTTATTTGTCCTTGATAAATATTTTTTGGATCATTAAAGGTAAAGTCTAAGAACTCCTCAACCTTTTGCACAAATTCATCTAAAAGAAAACCATTGTTGTCTAAGTGCCATCACATCCAACTACGATTGATATTCATTGTTTTTATGTACAATACATATGTAATATATAATGTCAAGAAAATTAAAGAATTATTGCAAATTAAAGAAAAAAATTCTTAAAGTGAAAAGACCAAGTCCTATTGCAAATAAATAGCATATAGAAGAAAACACACAACAAGTCAAGAAAATTAAAGAATTGCTGCAGATTAAAGTAAAAAATTCTTAAAGTGAAAAAATCAAGTCCTATTGCAAATAAATAGCATATAGAAGAAAAACAAGCGAAAAGACCAGGTGTAAATAATTAATTTTTTTATTTTTTAATTAGTAAATAATTATAAATTATATATAAATATGGTATTGTTAAATAGGTTGTTTTTGCTCTTTTAGTGCTATAGCTAAGGTGATTAACAAACATGCCTTTGTTTCATATGCTAACTGGGGTTAATAATAAGACCTCCTCAATGTCTGCTAGAAACCTTAATCAAAGTTTATATAAGTGTTTTTAGCATTATATTAAACCAAAATCCTAGCAAAGGCATAAGACATAACACAACAAGGAAGTTACATGTTATGATTGGATAAATAGAAGCGAATGATCATTCATTTCTGCAAGCTTTTTGTGCTCAATCTATGCTTTCACATTACAAGCATACAAAAATGTCATTTTCACATATGTAACTACTCTCATGTGTAAATACTATAAATTATTTTCTTTGAAAATAGTAAAGATGATTTTTATTTTATTTAATTTGAACCATCGGATTTAAATTTAAAGAGGAAAAAAAATCAAAGAATTAACAATACCATTATAAGTACAAGATTAATTATCATATGGTATAGCTAATCTACCTACACGTGGTGGGATATAAGGTAATATTTATTTAATATATATATATACCTACACAAGAAGTGTAGAACAAAACTATTCTTCCAAAATATTTTCGCTAAACACTCCAAAAATGTAAACAAACAAGCCTGTAAATAAATATATATATGTGCATATATATATGATATTCATTTTTTATATGGGATAATCCAGTAGGCCCAATAGGCATAGCTTCAAATGAGACAACCAATGAGGCCCAACATGATACGGGGTAATCCAGTGAGCCCAATAGGCCTAGCTTCAGACGAGGCAGCCTTTGAAGTCCAAAGGCACATCTATCTGGTCGACCTGTATCGACCTCATTTGGTAAGCCCCGTAGTCGACCCGTATCAACCTAAGGGCCATTTCAGAAGTTTTAGCATTCAAGTCCGGTCGACATAAATTGAACTCTGGGTATAAGTTAGACAGGTCGAACCCCTCGGCATTGATGACACGTGGCAGTTGATGTGACCGCTGCCAATTGATGTAACCGTTGCCAACAACTCCAACAACCCTGCCAACAACTCTGGCAGGGATGTGCTCCTACTGGCATAGTTATCCAAAAAAATAGGAGATTGCGTCACCTGGCATAGTACCTGGATCTGGACAAAGAATGACTCCCAACTCCCTGTCATGGAGAAAGTCAAGTACACTTGATAAGGGCACTTGGGTAAAATCACGCCCACATCAGGCTATAAATACTACAAGCACCACCACACTCAAGGTAATGCCATTTATACTATTCACTACGTACTATCTCTATTCTTCGATCTACCGAAACTAACTTGAGCGTCGAAGTGCCTTAGCCGGGGGCTTCTCGACTAGTTGACATGTGTTCTTGATTGCAGATCTCAAGCCCAAAATAACTTGAATCAACCGGAGTACTTGACCCTCTAGCTCTCAGCAGCATCAATTTTCATTCATGAACTTAATCAATCATGGAGCTACAAAAATATTGACAGAAACTTCCAATATTACATTAGTTATGGATGAGGATTTGGAGGGATCAAGTGGAACATTATATTAACTATTAATTAGATAACTCTAGCACCATGCCCATGTGGCAATATCATGGTAGTTGGCTTTATAACAATCATAATTTAGTTCTTCATGTGGTAAGCATGTTTAACGCATAATCCATAAATCACAAATCAATTATGTCTTCCAAATTCTAATTTACTAGAAATTTTTTTCTCTTATTTCACTTGACACATACACATTAAACATACATAATCTTTGATTATGTGTTTATTTTAAAAATATTTTATACACATATATTTGTATAACATAAATAAAATATGAAATATCAGTTTAAATCGCATTCAATCTGCACTCCCACCCACATTTTTAATTAGTTTCACACATGTATTTAATTATAGATCAATCACATATGCTTAACATGTATATATAAAGTGAAATATATAATAAAATATAAATTGAAACAAAACACTACAAGGAAAATAGCTTGTGGACATATTATAAAGAAAAGTGCTCATAATAAAAAGGTATATATTCCCTTGTAATCATTTGGAGAAAAACTAACTAGGATGCTCTAACTGCTTCCAAAGCACCTTAAAGCTTGTCATTGAATTATAAAAGACAAAATTATGTATCATACTATGGTCATGTCAACAAGAACAAAAGGTGGGGAAATAAACAAATAAGCACAAAATAAAACTAACCAAACAAAATTACAAATTAAAAAACCAAAAGGGACAAAAGCAACCAAAGATTAACCAGACAATGCACATTTCTTGTTCTAACACCCTTGATTGCATTTCTAATTTCACCAAAAATTAACCTAGACAATGAGCATTCTAGTTCTAACACCCTGACTGCATCTCTAATTTTGCCAAAGATTAACCCAGATAGTGAGCATTTCTGCCTTTTAAGAGGCTATGTGACTTGAAAAGGAAGGATCTCAAATGGCAGACTCAACTAAAGCAAAAACATACAGCTTGATTTAAGTATTATATTCAACACTGGCACATAGTCATTCAAAATGAATTGCTGGAATGTATAGTGGAGAAGAACTTACACAATAAATGAAATACCAAGAAGAATTCTCTCTAGTAGCAAATTTTAGTCAAAATAAATCTTGAGATGTTTTTACTACTTGAATTAATGTAAAATGTAAAGTTGCTAGGCCTGCCTCTAGCACCCCTTATCTAATGAATTAACATAAGTATGTTGGTGCACAAAACACAGGCTATCGCAAAATATGCTATCTGCAACTATTGGTGCTTGAAGTTTAGTACACATATCATCAAAGAAGTCAAAGGAGAGTTAGATCTTATAGATTTAAGATTTGGAATCATCTCCCCCAAGTGTGACAAACTAATACTGCAGGCACTATAAAAATTTATTGATGTGAATTTGTTAAAAATTCTAGATGGTTGTAAATCATAATGCAATGCAAATAATTTAAGCATTCGATCCCTGTACTCCAAACATCAAATGACAAAGAACATGGAGGACTAACCAAGTATTCTAAAGTTAAATTCCTTTGAAGTAATTAGATCTTTTTGGAAAAAGAAAAAAAGGAAGACAAAAGAAAAAATCATGTCATTTTATTCAAGTTAAACTACATCTATAAATCTACCCAAAATAAATACTTAAATAGATTAACAATAGAAATAACTAAATTCAAATTCAATTAAAGGAGAATTCCAAATCTATTATACACCAAGAATTCATATATGTGAAGAGTTGTGCATTTTATCAAGTACCCATCATACTTCAAATTAAGAGATAACAAAGAAGGACGGTGAAAAATAAGAACAAAAAGGTACAAATGTGCAATTAAATTCAAGTTCAGATATTTTTCTTCAAACATTAATTTGAAAACCCTTCAAAATTTAACAGATCTATAAGCTACAATAGGTCAAATCTATCCAACTTCACTCAAGTTATCATTAATTGAATTAGAGAAGCTTAGAAATTCTACAGAATTAAGGGAATATTCATCAAAACATATAACAAGGATAAGATAGTAGAACTAGTGAAAATACCTTGGTAGCTTTCTCCTTATCAACAGTCAATTCAATTGTGGGAGACAACCTACAGTAGACAATCGTACTTGAACTTCATAAACATAAGCCAAAAAAGGAACAAAAAAGTAAAAAATAAATCTCAAATTGGGTAGAGATGGCAAATTTTGCAAAGCAGTAAACCAAAAACAAACCAAAAGGTTAGTACAATTACTTACGTGTGTGTGTGAGATTAAGACCGCAAGTGAATAACTGAAGGATTTTTATAGGGTGGTTTGGTGTCGTCTTTGGCAGGTCTAAATAAGCTTATGAGTTTCTTCTCTCATTACGAAGGTGGTAGAGGCAAACATTAGATGGTGGCAATCAACGCCGGTGGCCGACAATAAGCAACGGGTGATTGGCGATTGACAATTGGGGATGGTGGTTCGTGATGGGAGATTTCTAGGGCAACTTTAGGGTAGAAAGCATCTTTCATTTTTTTTAATTTTTTATGTTTAAATAAATATATCATCATATTATTTTTAATTATATCATCATAATTTTTATTTTTATTAAAATCATGTTTTAAAGTCATATTTAAAAATCCACCTTAAATTTGTCTCTACTATTTTTATATATTTTTTTAAAATTTATAAAATTAGAGATGGAAAGAATGACATATTTCAAAATATATTTTTAAATTATAATTGTCTATATCCCATCTCTAAATCCGTCTTTGATTTTTTATCCGATAAAATTAGAGATGGAAAGAAAGATAGATTTCAAAATATATTTTTAAATTATAATTGTCTCCATTCCATAGATAAAACCGTCTTTGATTTTTTATTCTGAGACGGATTATTTCTGTCTCTGGTGGTATAAAATTTTTATTTAATAATATTGACATATTAGAGATAGAAAATATTTCCGTCTTTGAATCCGTCTCTGTTTACTAAATTTGCATTACTTTCAATCCATTGGTGAACTTGTCTCTGCTTTCTAATTATTTTATTAAATTCAAATGAAACTTGATTCAGTCTCTGAATCCATTATTATTTCATGAAAATTAGAGAGGAAATTAAATCCATCTCTAAATTTTCATCTCTGAAACACTATTCTCTTGTAGTGATGTTATGACCAATGGGTCTCAACTTTTTCATAAAGTTGGCTCGGCAAGTAATGTTTGGATATGATGAGTTTTCATCGATTGAGAAGTCATTATTTTAAGTTCATAATTTTGAATGAAGCACAAGGGTTTTCTCTTTTTTTCTTTTTTCTTTGATATCAAGTAGGAATATTCTTGACACAATTTTTGAGATTTATGGTCCATTTGGTTTCATTTTCATGCCCCATTTTTATATTTTCTATCATTTAAAAATAAAAACACATCCCTTTTACACATTTTCAACCAAAATTATTTTCATTTTCATTTTCAAAATTCATTCTTCAATAACATATATATCTTCTTCCAATATAATATATATCTCCAATCTTCATTTTATTTCTTCTCTCTCTCCATCTACAATCAACTAAACCCAACATAATTGTAATGTCTTAAAATCTTGTTTCATATTTAATTGATTATATTACCTTACCTAATTTTATTTATTATTTCAATCAACTAAAAAGTAAAACATAAAATTCCATTTTCCTAAAAAATTGAAAAAATAGCATTTACATGTCTCAATCAAATAGCGATAACCACTATTTTGAGATCATATATAATTATACGTATATATACTTAGATATACTAATTAAGGGATTATAAAACTTAATTTTACTTTATTATTATTATTATTAAAATTAGTATTAGATTTGGACCCTAGTCCTAGTAGGATTACAATTAGAGTCCTCCCTAGATTAGTTCACCTCTCATATATATATATATATATATATATAATTTCTATAGAAACCAAAACCTTAATTACATAATCATGAAAAAAAAGTGGGGGAACGGAGAGAAAAAGAGGTTTGACAGCCGCAAGTCACTTCGCAAAACATCAAGTAAAATTTCCATGAAAATTCGTTGTGAAATTGTGAATAAATGCAGTCGGTGAACCTTTTCTTTTCTTGCGCAATCATGGTAGTGGAGATTATAAATGTATTGAAGAGGAAAGAAATTAATTTGGCAAGCATGTGTGTTGTCTGGTTGTATAGAGATAGGTTTAATTTGCAAAACAACATGCATGCGGTTGTCACACCTAAGGACCAATGAATAATGTTGTTCCCCTTTAACTCTATGCTTATTGATTAAGTGTGCCAAGGAAATAACTTAACCAATATGTTATTCAATTACTTTACAAAAGAAAAAGAAAATTAAAGAAAAGGGTGCTAATCCTAGGTTGTTTATTTTGGGAATACTTGATTGTTTGTATATTGCTCTTAGCATATTGTAGGGATCTTATACTTTTTTTATAGTATTTAAATGATCAATTCATAATAAATACTTTCATTTATAATAAATAGAAATTTAATTGCTCACAATCCTATTTAGTATTAGATGATGACTATCCTAATTATTAAGTGTAAAAATATAGTTGGATATTCTGTATTACTAAGATTTGAATCCTTAATGCTTATCACTTGTTTACCAAATTTCAATTTTAAAAGAATCCCAAGTATCCTGAATTCTTATTTTATTTGAGTAAATTAAGTGGGGTTAATATAAGGCTTCGGATGATACACTCTAGTAAAATACACAACGTTTTGTCTAATTTGGCTAATCTTGATTTAAGTTAAATATTTGTTCTGCTGGGTAATATAGATTGAACCTTTAGCACGGATGTGATTTATTGAGTAGCTCATAATTTCTTATCTTGAAGCTTAATACTTAGGGGAGGGGAGAGAGAGAGGGGGGGAGAGGAAATAGAAATTGTATGAGTAGGTACTAATTAAGTTAAACATTATGATTACTTCAATAGGTGATTAAACACTTAACAGAATAGATTTGATGCCTAATCCGACTGACAAGTATTGTGAGTGCTTATTCCTATGTATAATATATAGTAGTACTTTTCAAAACCCTGAAGGATATATATTGTAATATGTTCCATAGTTAACTTTTCTTCAATTCACACTGCATTATAATAGTATTTCACTGTGCACATAAAATTCTTTTATTTTGTTTCATTATGTAAGAAACCATGGTTCTTTAGAGTCATTGTTAATATTTAATCCTATTTTTAGACTAATAGTTAAACACAATGATCAACATTAATGACCAAATTTACTATTATTGATCTTGTATGTTGAATCCAACTTGATCTAGGTACACGAGGGACTTCGCTATGCAGAAATGAGCTTGTCAATTTAACCCCAAGCCACTATAGCCTAATCCCCCCTGTGCACAACAGAAGCCATTTGTGGCTGAGGTGGGTCATAGGATTTCCCAAAAGTCTAGGCTCGAGTAATGTTTTGGTATAGTTGCACGTTTTCTAGAGCAATAAGGGACTATTATAGTGGGAATAATAAGGTTGACTGACTACAGTAAACACTGTTTAATCATTGCATTTAAATGTTAGCCTATGAAATATTTATTAAATTCTCATTTTGTTACTCCATAACACTTTAACTAATTTCCGCTTATATTCTTATTGAATGTTTTATCTTAGCAT
This sequence comes from Jacaranda copaia, assembly GCA_014898725.1. Lineage (NCBI taxonomy): Eukaryota > Viridiplantae > Streptophyta > Magnoliopsida > Lamiales > Bignoniaceae > Jacaranda > Jacaranda copaia. The sequence continues at coordinate 814,887 of JACGDI010005399.1, read as the reverse complement.
CATTATTATTATGTTAAATTCATGAACTCACATTGCACACACTTGGCATTAATTGAGTCTTTTATACACACTCTATGTTTTTCTTTAATTTCCTTGTAGTAGACATTAACCCTAACATTAGTGAGAAGGTAGATCTTGCTTATAATGAGAATCAAGATTGAAGTCTTATTTTGGTCCTTTCTAGCAGATTAGTTTTATTTCTTATTAGCTTATTAGGTTTTTTTTTTTATGGATGTTATTTTGTTTTCAATTGAGGTTGAGTATTAGCACTTTAAGTCTTTATGTTACAAGATTAGCTTGAATTAATTTGAGTGCTTGGAGTTCTTTTGTCTAACATTATGATTTTGGGATATATAATATTATTTATTTGGACTTGAGTTTCATGCTTTGGGATGTGTCAAAGTGGTATCAGAGCTTAAGTTTTAAACTTAAGCTATGCTAGGATAAGATCTTTGGACTGTGCAATTTGGGCATAGAACTTTTAGGAATTGATCTGAGTATTTAAGTTTGACTCCTGAAATGATTAGTTAAATGTCATTTGATGTTGGGGGTTGTGAAATATTTTATGTAGTTGGCTAGCTAATATGATTGAATAATTTTGGTACTAGATGATAAGATCCATGACATACTATGCCATTTGGATTCAAAATGCTCTCCAATTTATTATCTTGCCTTAACAATAATGAACTTTAACTATCTTCATTCGAGACCCCTTAGAGTACTTATATATTTGCTTTTACTAATCTAGTCTTATTTTTGGTAAGATGATGAGCCAAATCCTATTTTAAGTTACTTTTTTATATAGATGCCTTACCTTTCACAATCAACGTTTGAGAAAGTGAATGATACAACCCTAGTTGCTAGTGACCTATTTCCAAGAAATTCAATACGATTCAAAAGGATTACCCCAACTTAATCATAAATTAGCTTGATGAAGATTAGGACCATTATAAAAGGAAACATCTTAGATATAATTATATAAGCAAAGGTTTGAAGAGTTGGATAATAGTTAGATGAGTTGAAAAAGCAACATCATCGAGAACAAAATGTGTTTAATATAGATATGAGAGACCTTAGGGAAACTCAACATTTGTTAGCTCATTTTATCAACTAGTCAAATGAAGAGGATCCAGAAGAAAAACCAACTGAGGAATAGCCTAATGGGAGAATGAAGAGGACCATAATTAAGGAAGACCTTAAATAAGTGGGCTTGAATAAGGATATTTAAGAGATGAATCCAAATGAGAGCAATGATAAAGATTAGAGTGGAGAATATACCTAAAACAACACTAAACTCCTAATATGATCATTTTGAGTGTGTGTAATTCCGTTTAAGTTGATTAATTCACCCACAACATTTATGCATTTAGTGCATTGTGTGTTTAGGCCATATTAAGATCAATTCATAGTTGTTCTTATTGATGATATTTTGGTTTCTTCAAAGAATGAAATGATTTATATGGAAAACTTGAGGATAGTATTGTAGACCCTACAAGGACATATTCTAGCTTGATTTGGTAGTCCTTTTTGGATTATATCATTTCTAGAGATGGAATCTCAGTTGATTATTTCAAGATTAAAGCAATACTAACATGGAAGAGGCTGGAAATAGTGACTGACATTAGGAGTTTCTTGAGGTTGGTAGGTTATTGTAGGAGGTTTGTGCTAGATTTCTAAAAAAGGACAGCTCTATTGTTTATACTAATATAGAAGAAGATGCCATTTAAGTGGTATGAGAAATATAAGGTTAGTTTTCAAGAGCTTAGGTTACAATTTTGGACTAAGATGTAGGTTTGAAATTTTAGGTGAACTTAGAGAACATCTTAAGTTGAGAATTAGACATTTTGGGATATATTTTGGTATTAAGGACAACTATTTGACTTTGAGAAAAGGAAAACTAAGTGAAAGAATGGTTTCCTAGGATCCTAATTATATGTGACCAGATTATCTAATGAAATGTTTCTCATATTTATTGACTGAATCTTGAAAGATGCCAAATAAAAATTGTAGGTCTGTTTGTTAGGTGTTTATAGATGCTTGAATTATCTCAATCTGAAAAATATAGAGTAAGTTATCAAGAAAATATTAAGATATGTCCAATGAGAAGATACGGGCCTTTAGTTTCTCAAAAATAGATATTTGTGACTCCTTTACTACTTCTTCCCAACAAAACTAAGCAAAATGATCAACATCTGAATTTTAAATCTATTACTTAGGTTTTTAATACCACCTAAATCACCTCAATCTAATATATACAGAGCAAATTATGATAAAAATACTAAGGTGTCAAGTCTAGAAATATATGATTTTAATTTCCAAAAATAGATAATTTTGATTTTTTTCATTGCCTGATCTCAATAGAATTAAGAAAAATGATCAATATAAGATTTATATCTCTATCTCTTAGGAATTTATAGTCATGTGAATCACTTTAATCCGATAGATAGGGAGAAACGTATGATTAAAATAGAAAGGTGTGGCAAGATAAAAAATATAGAACTTTGATTTTTCTTGAACAAGATATTGTGACACCTTTTACTACTTAATTTTGATTTAGTTTGGAAATTTGATCAACATGTGAATCATAGATCCATCACTTAGGTTTCCATATCCATTTTAATCATCTTAATCCCATATATATGGAGAAAGTTATTACCAACATACTAAGAAGTGCCAAGTTTAGAAAATACTGACTTTGATTTTTTTATAACAGATATTTGTGATTTTTTTTACCTTGATGGAACTAAGAAAAGTGGCCAACATATGATTTATATCTCTATTTGTTATGTTTCTATAGGCACATAAATCACCCTAATCTAATATATATGGAAATAGTTATAGCGATAATACTAAGATAAGTCAAATTAGATACCTCCTAGACTTCAATATATCACCATCCAAATTTTCTTCATATTTATTAACCTTAGGCTCAATTTTACTCCTTGATGTCAGCTTACTTAGACTGTAATATCAATATTAAAATTTTAGATCTCTCTATTAGTTTCCCAACACCTCAAAAAAAATTAAAAGTATATGAGCAAAACTATCCAACTCATGACTTAGAATTAAGCAGATGGTAGAAGAAATTTTTTGGAATTTAGTGCTGGGGGTTATGGAGTTTCTAAAGGTGTCACTCAGAAAAGAATTTGTAAGGATTGGGAAAAGAGAAAAGTTGAACCCTCAGTTTGTTGGCTCTTTAAAAATAGTGGAGAGGATTAGAGTAGTAGCTTATCGAATACTTCTACCACCAAACCTTAAAGGAATAAACAATATCTTCCACATATCACAATTAAAAAAGTACCACCCGAACTCCTCATGTATCATTAAGTACAAGGACCTATCGCTTCTAAAAGAATTCATGTACAAAGAAATACCAATACAAATTCTAGATTGGAAAATTCAAAAGTTGCACACTAAAGAGATCCCACTAGTAAAGATTCTATGTAGGAACCATAATGTAGAAAAAGCGATGTGCGATGGCAAGGAGCAAATGTGAAAGTATCACCAAGAACTCTTCAGTAACATAATTTAGAATTTGTGGACTAAATTCCTCTAAGGGGGATGAGATGTAATGCCTCAAAAGTTTGTTTCATATTTAATTGACTATTTTACCTTCTCTAATTTGAAATTATTATTTCAATCAAATAAAAAGTAAAATATAAAATACCATTTCCCTAAAAATTTGAAAATTACAATTTACTTATCTCATAGTTAAATAGCGATAACTATCATTTTGAGATCACATATAATTATATTTATATATATGTAGATATACTAAATAAGGGATTATAAAATTTAATTATACTTGATTAGACTTATGACATTACTAAACGTTTTGAATTCTTGACATCGCATAGATTAATAATTCTAAAATTAAAATTAGTATTAGATTTGGACCCTAGTCCTAGTAAGATTATAATTAGAGTCCTCCCTAGATTAGATCACCTCTCATATATATATATATATATATATATGTAATTTCTATAGAAAAAAAACCCCTAATTACATAATCATAAACAAAGGGGGGAAACAGAGAGAAAAAGAGGTTTCACAGTTGCAAGTCTCTAGAGGAAAACATTAAGTAAAATTTTCGTGAAACTTCATTTTGAAATTATGAATATATGTAGTTTCTAAACCTTTTCTTTTCTTGCACAGTTATGGTAGTGGAGATTGTAAATGTATTGAACAGGAAAAAAAATTAATCTAGCAAACATGTGTGTTGTTGTGTTGTATAGGGGAGGGTTTAATATAGAAAACAACATGCATGTGGTTGTCACACCTAAGGACCAATGAATAATGTTGTTCCCCTTTATCTCTCTACTTATTGATTAAGTGTGCCAAGGAAATAGCTAAACCAATATTTTATTCAATTACTTTAAAAAAAGGAAAAGGAAAAGGATGATAATCTTTAGGTTGCTAATTGTTAGGGATACTTGTTTGTTTATATATTAATCTTAGCATATTATAGGTATCTTATACTATTTTATAATATTTAAATGATTAGTTCATAATAATTGCTTCCTTTTATGATATATAGAAATTTAATTACTCACAATTCTATTTAGTATTAGATAATGACTGTCCTAGTTATAAAGTGTAAAAGTATAGTTGGGTATTCTGTATTTCTAAGATTTGAATCCTTAATGCCTATCACTTGTTTACCAAATTCCAATTTTAAAAAAATCCCACACATCCTGAATTCTTGTTTTATTTTAATAAATTAAGTGGGATTAATATAAAGCATAGGATGATAGACTCTAGTAAAATGCACAACCTTTTGACTGATTAGACTAATCTTGATTTAAGTTAAATATTTGTTATGTTGGGTAATATAGGTTGGACCTTGAGTACATATGTGATTTATTGAGGAGCTCAGAATTTCTTATCTTAGAATTGATACTTTGGAAAAAAGAGAGAAAGAAAAGAAATAGAAAATGTATGAGTAGGTACTAATTAAGTTAAACATTATTATAGCATCAATAGGTGATCAAATATTTGATAGAATAGATTCGACTCTTGATTCAACTGACAAATACTTCAAGTGCATATTCTTATATATAACATACATAGTAGTACTTTTTAAAACCCAGAAGGATGTATGCTATAATATATTCCATGGTTAACTTTTCTTTGATTCACACTACACTATAATAATATTTCATTGTGCACATAGAATTCTTTTATTTTGTTTCTTGATGCAAGAAACCATGTTTCTTTTAAAGTCATCATTAATATTTAATCCTATATTTAGACTAGCAGTTAATACAATGATCAACATGGATGACTAAATTTACTATTACTGATACTTTATGTTAGATTCAACTTGGTATGGATATGCAAAGGACTGCACCAGGTGGCAGTGGGCTTGCCATTTGAACCCTAAGCCCCCATAGCCTAATCCCCTCAGTGTACAACAAAAGCCATTAGTGGTTGAGATTGGTCATACGATTTCCTGATAACCTAAGTTGGGGCACTGTTTTAGTAAGGTTGCACCTTGCTTGAAGCCATAAGGGACTATTATAGTGGTAATCATAAGGTTGATTGGCTATAACAAACACTGTTTGATCATCGCATTTAACTGTTAGCCCATGAAATGTTTACTGAATTCTCATTTTGTTGCTACTTAACACTTTGATTGATTTCTAGTTATATTCTTCTTGAATTATTTTATCTTGGCATCATTATTAATATGTTAAATACACTAACTCACATAATTAATAAATCATCAACAGTCTAAAAGGGTATGGTTCTTGTCTCTAAGTGTTAATTTTGTGAACATTTTGAGAGCATCTCACATCCTTTTATTTCTTGTGATCTTGCTCAAAAAGTTTGGAAATATTTTGCTTTCAATTTTCACTTTTCCATGCTAGATACTACAAATATATTGCTCTTGTTTCAAGCTTGGAAACTCAAATCTTTTGTAGGTACACAGGTGCACATTAGAACCATTATTTTGATTCTTGCTTCTTGGTTTTTATGGTGCACAAGAAATAATTCTAAGCACAAAGGACTAAAATGTTTTGCTGATAAGGTCATCGGAGGATATAAAATCATCTCTCAACAATTCACAAAGAAGACCTTTTCAAACTTTGCCATTAAACGGGAGACTTCACCACAGTAGAATTATTCAACATTTCATTCTCCTAGTAGCATACTCCTAAATGTATAGTAGTCAGATGGATCCCTCTGCGTTGTGGTCATCTCAAATTAAATATTAATGGGGCTTCTCAATGTAATCCTAGAATAGTGATGGTTGTAGGAGTTCTTAGGGACAACAATTTCAAAGTTATATTTTCTTCTATTCATCCTCTTGGTCAAGCTTTCAATATGTTTGCGGAACTCTTTTCCATCATGAAAGGTTTAGAACTTTGCCTAGAGAGACAAATTCATAATGTTATTATTGAATCTCATGCTCAGGTGGCTATTAATCTCATCTCCAACAACCACCGCACCATTGGAGTCTTGCTCATACTATTGGTAGGATCAGAAATTGCATTTAAGTCATGAGCATTTCATTCACGCACATTTATATAGAAGGTAATTCTACTACAGATTTTCTTGCTAAACAGGCTTGTAATATTCCTAAAAATGTGGTCTTGGAAGAACACCAACCACTAAAAAAAGTTCAAATCTTGCTTAGGATGGATGAGCTACAAGTTTCAAATTTCAAATTCAAATAACCTCTGCTTTGCTTGATTGTTTTAGGATGTCAATTTGGGCTCTGTGTGGGTTTTGGTTTGGTAAGCTGGCAACTATTTCTGATATAGGTATCTGGAATGGTATAATTTTTGTGTTGGTCTTTTTGGCTACTTTATTAAGGATTTATGGATGTGTGAGAAGCTACCACAAATTATGTTTTTTTTTTTTTTTGCTCAAATCATGATTTTGGTTGGTTCTAACTATATAAATGCATGGATTAGAAATTTGGTTGTTGGGGACATGTGAATTTTGGATGTGAGGGACCTATGTGATTCCTTTGAGCATACCCACGAAAATATTTTGGTTTTCAAGGGCCCACCAATGATCTGCTACTAGCAAACATTCTACCACCTTGATCCTTTTTGCATTGTTAATGGGATATAGGTTATCTTTGCATATTAATAAATAAAAAAATAAAATAAAATAAAACAGTTCAGAAAAATGAACTTTCACTCTCTAAAATTCTCTTTAGCTTTTCTCTAGAATTCTCCTCTCTCTTTTCCATCACCCTACTGCCTCTCAACTAGTTTCCAACCTAGCCATCGGTGGCAGCCGAATGCCAATGACAGTGCTAGGCCATTTGCCCTAAATTCCATCTTTCTCACCTAACCTAAAACCTTTTTTTCTTTTCAAATTTTGCTAACTCATTCGCTTTCATTCCCTTTTTTTTGTTCCATCTCAACCCTACTTTCTTTCTTTGCTCTTCCATTTTCCTTCTTCCACCTCCTTAACCTCAATCTCTCACTAAATGTTAGCTCCAAGCCATCCTATAATATGGGCAATATTCTGCTAAACTCATTTATTTCGTGCCCTAACCTCCTGCTAGCTTCTCTCCTACCTCCTTATTCCTGTGCTAAGGTCGACGCTAGCCATGGCTCAAACTTTTTTGGTGGTTCTTTTTTGATGAAATTTTCCCATTCTTCCTTGAATACCTGAACTGATCATAGGTATTACTCTTCCTCATCAATAAGGTGTAGCACCTTGCTTTCTCCAAGGAAGAACTAGCTCATTAATCCTCCCAATTTTATTTTTCTTTAGTAGGAAAGTTCCCCCACAACTATCCATCAATGATGAAAATTTAAAATTTTTTCCTCAAGTTAGGTTTCAAAGAGGTTACCGACATCAAACTGTTGGATGTTAAGCACATCCTTATCAACTTATGCTGTGAAGAGGATTAATCTTCACTTTGGATGTGGTAAATTTACGTCATTCGTGGTTACCCGATGCAGATTTTCAATTGGTTGCCAATTTTCTCAGCTTGAAATGAGTCTTCATTTACTTTAGTTTAGATTAGATTCCCAGAACTCCCAGTTCAATTTTATGAGAAATCTACTCTGTATACAGTGGCAAGTGTGGTGATCAAACCTTTAAAAATAGATAAAGCTGCCAGTAAACAAATGAGGATCAATGCAGCTAGAGTCTGTGTCGAACTTGAATTGCAGCGCCTCGGCATTGACTCTTTCAATTTGGACCTTGATGGAGTTACAATATCTTAGAAAGTGGTGTATAAAAACCTACCAGCTTTCTACTCCTACTGCTGGTATCTAGGATACAAAGTTGTGAGGTGCTACTTTAATGGAAACTTGCCAAACCTTTATGAGAATAATCAAATTAATGGTTTCTCATTAGTGAAGCAGCCTTTGGGGGACAACCATAGGGATCCAAACCAACCAAGCATAGATAAAGGCAAGCAAACTATGACAGAAAACTAAGAACATATAGGTAAAACCTAAGATAAGTCTGCTTACTCTAAAACTTTGATTTATCTATTAAAACTAGAGATGCTCGCTGTAATGATAATGCTGGTAATAACAGGGATGTTCTCTACTCATCTTTGATACATAATGAGATTGTTTTACATGTTGATTTAAATACTAATATGACATTGATGTTTTTATTTTTAATATGTTTAGATGTTTTGGGAATTGTGATAATGATGGTGTTGAAAGTAACATGGAAAATAGGAATAATTACAGAGGAGAAAATTGAAGTTAACTTTGTTAACAAAGAATTTGAGAATGTGGGCACAAACTTAGATGGTGAAAAGGAGACTTAATCAGAATTTGAAAAAGATATGGACCCAATCAACTACAAAGGTATTGAAAGTGAGACAAATGATGTTGGAAAAGTAGGGGAATCTAATTTTTACCATAAGTTGTTGGACCTACCACCATAATAAAAGCACAAAAACTATTTCTAAAGCTAGCTCTAAATTCCAAACTCCCTCTCGACCTATCTTTAATACCTCTCACTTATAGCATAGCCATAACTCTATTGCTAAAAATAATACCCTCAGCCTCCATACCCTAAATTTTTCTTCACTAGAATTTAGCCCTCCAAAACCCCTAGATCTGAATCCTACGGCTGATGTTGATTATGCTATAGCCCTACAGGTTTTATTCAAACATGATCAAGAAATAAATAGCATAAAATGAGCTATATCTGTTGATAATCTCCTCTTCGTATCATCTAAAAAAAACTAACAAAGGAAAGGTCAAGGGATAGGAAAATTACTCCTCAAAGGTCCCAAAGGTGGAAAATAGATCACCAATCTATATCTTCTCCACGAACATTCTCATCTGGAATATAAGAGAGATTGGCAACCCCTTTTCTCAAAGAATGGTTTATAGTTATTGTAGAGATCATAATATCAAAATGCTTGTTTTGTTGGAATCAATGAAAGAGTTGGATTTCAATTTCTCCACTAGAAGACTGGGGTTTCAAAGTTTCATACCCAATAGAAATAAAAAGATACTGTGCTTTTATTGTATTGATTGTTAGTTAGATGCCCTACTTGATGATGAACAACTGTTGCATGTCAAAGTAACCTCAAATCCTTTTGCAGATCAATTATATTGCTTCTTTATATATGCTAAGTGCACTAAACGTGAAAGAAAACCTCTCTGGGACAACCTTAGAAGTATGGCTCAACCTAGAACCCTTTAGCTTATTAGTGGAGATTTCAATATCATACTTAATACAACAGAGATAAATGGTGGTGGAGTAGCTAAACTAAATGAGATAGAGGACTTTAGGCACATTATTCTAGGTACTGGGCTTATTGATGCTGGATAGAGGGATTCTTGGTTGAACTAAATGAGATAGAGAACTTTGGGCACATGATTTTGGACATTTGGGTTTATTGATGTTGGATAAAGGGATCCTCTTTTACTTGGTCTAACAACAAACTATGGAAGAGGTTGGATAGAGTGATGTATAACATGGCTTGGATTGATTTCTTCCAATGTACAAGGGTTCAACATCTTACAAAATCATGCTTTGATCATAGTCCACTTTTTATCTTGTATCAGCAAGACAACTATTCCAAACTATCATCATTTAGCTTTCAAAACATGTGGATAAAACATCATGATGTTTTGGCTACAATTGGTTTTAACTAGTGTCAACTAATTCAAGCTATGGGCACGAATACATTTTAATTGAAAATGAATAGAATGAAAAAGTATCTCAAATGGTGGAATATGGTTTTCAATAATGTCTTTGATGCTGTGAAAAAGGCTAAGGAGTATAATACTGAGATGGAAAAAAACATTTGAGGAAAACCCTACCAAAATCAACCTGATAACTTGGAAGAGGCGCAAGGCCAGATTGGAAAAAACATTAGCTCTAAAGAAAGAATATTAGAAACAGAATGCAGCTTGTAAATGGTTAAATCGTGGAGAAAAGAATACCAAGTTCTTCCATAGCTAGGTGAAAGAAAAAAGAGCTAAGGCCAAAATACATAAAATACATGATAGAGACTAAGTCCTTGAAAAACAAGAGGAGATTGAGAGGTCAGCTATAAGATACTTTCAAGGGATTCTAAATGGAGATCAAGCTTTCTTCTCTAACTTTGACTTGGAATGTATTCTAGCCATCATACAACAAGATGGCTATGATTACCTTTGTGAGTGACCTAATATTAAAGAAGTGAAACAAGCTATTTTTGACATACACCCAAATAATATGGTAGGGCCAACGGGTTTAACTCAAAAAATTTTCAAGTTTACTAGGATATTATCATGATGGATATTTATGAAGCGGCCAAAGATTTCTTCCAAGGCACCCTTCTGCCAAGAGGCTTTACTTCAACAACTCTGACCTTAATCCCTAAGGCTGACTCTTCTCGAACATGGAAAAAATTTAAACAAATCAATCTATGTAATATAACAAATAAAATCTTATCAAAAATCATTTGCAAGAGGCTGACAAAGCTTCTGTCGTGCCTTATATCTACCACTTAAAGTGGCTTTGTTCCTGACAAATTGATTAGTGACCATATCCTTTTTGCTCAAGAAATGTTGCATAAAATTAATATTTAGATAGGTAGTTGCAATGTCCTTTTTAAGTTGGACATGCAAAAGGCTTACAATAAAGTTAGTTGGAAGTTCTTATTGGCTATGTTAGGTCATTTTAGATTTCTTTAGAAGTGGATTTCACTGGTGGAAAATCTCATCTCTAACTGTTATTTCTCAATTGTTATCAATAGATCATCAATAGGTTTTTTCAAATTCGATAGGGGGCTCAGACAAGGTGATCTGATATCTCTAGCTCTTTTTATTATTACCGCTAAGGTCCTATCTGGAGGGCTAAACAATGTTTTTGAAAAACATCCCAAACTCTTCTATAGTATCAAAAATGGGATCAGAATCTCACACTTAGCCTATGCTGATGATATGTTTGTCCTTACCAAAGGTAATGAGACTGAAAATTCTTATGCATTTTTTGGGTAACTACCAAGAGATCTCTGGCCAATTAATCAACCAATAGAAAAGTTTCTTCATTGTGAGTAAAAAGATCAGGAATCATGACATCTCTATTTGCTAAGAAATAACTAATTTCACTTAAAAACAATTACCCACCACTGATCTTGGAGCCCCTATTTTCAAAGGTCACAAGAAATGTATTCTATTTGAAGATCTCTTTGCCAACATAAAGGAGTAGACTGTTGGGATGGGAGAAGACAAATCTCTCTCATGGAGATAGGCTCACTTTGATAAAAAATGCTCTTTATTCTATGCTCTTTTACGTTATCCAAGTCCTCCAATCTCCCATTGAAGTAGTACACAAAATTAAAAGATTTTTCAATAGATTTTTCTAGGGATCAACTGAAAATACCAAGAGATTGTATTAGGCCACATGGCATAGAGTATGTTATCCTATTCAAGAAGGTGGCCATGGAATAAGACATATAGATGATATTATCATCAGTTTCTTATATAAGCTTTGGTGGAGATTCAGGAAGAAAATTTCCCTTTGGGCTCAATACTTAACCTAGAGATACTATGCGGGCTTTCTACCAATTTCAGTTAAGGTCTCACCCCATGATTTCTCAGTTTGGAAATGGCTATGTTAGGTTAGGGAAGAAGCTGAAAAATTGATATTCTGGAGTATTGGACATGGTAAATTCTTTTTTTGGTTTGATCTGTGGCCTTTGGACACCACTCTCAAGAATTTGGTGCATGAAATACCATTCCAATATATGGAGATTTGACATTTGTGGAACAATGGCACATAGAACATACAACTCCTCTTATAAGTTTTACCTACTAAATTAGTGGAACACATTTGCAATGTCCCCTTTAATGTTTCTAAAGTTAACTAGATGTGGTGGAAAACATCTCCTCATGTCATATTCTCCACGAAAAATGCTTGGCACACCATTAAAAAAGTGAGGCCATAACAGTAAATACTCAATAGCATTTGGAATAAAATGATGACACTGACCATTTTGGTCTCTATCTAGAGGCTTCTAAACAACTAGCTCCCTCTTGATAATTGATTGCAAACTAAATGAATTTGATTAGCTTCTAAATTCTACTACTACCAAGATAATGAGACTACTCAGCACCTTTTTATCCAGTCTCAAGCAATCCTATCTATATGGTATCACTTTGCCAAAATATTCAATGTTCCTATGCTAAACACTGAGAGCATAAACTTGTTAATGCAAACATGGAGAAATACCAGCCCAAGAAATTAGAAGATCGCGTTACGACCATTATACCAATATTCATCCATTAGTTTATTTGATGTGAGAGAAATGATGTGAAGTATAAAGGAAAGAAATTTAAGGCTAGCCTTATAATTTGGATGGTGTCATAGCAACTTTCCTTGATCCACAAAGGAAATCTTTTCAAATCTCATAAGTGGAAGGGAGATAATTTCATAACTACTAAAATGGGACTTCGAATACCACAGCTTAAACAGAAAACATTTAAAATGGTGAGGTGGAGTAAACCCCAAATTAATACTTGGAAACTTAATACTGATGGAGCTTTGAAAGGGAACTTGGGGTTTGCAACTATTGGAGGTGTTCTTCGGGATCGTGAAGGTCATGTCATTATTGCCTTTGAACACTTTCTTGGCAATAAAATGAATAATTATGCTGAATTATATGTAGTTTATAAGGGATTAATGGCTTGCAAGGAGAATAGCACAAGAAAATTTAGCTTGAGCTTGATGCTAAAGTGGCCTCCCAACTCATATTAACACTAAACACTGGTAATTGGTCCCTACAAAAGCTTCTTACTTGCATCAGGGGACTAACACAGTAGCTGGAGATCAGTATTTCCCATATATATATATATATATATAT
>JACGDI010005399.1:785054-801411 GCA_014898725.1 Jacaranda copaia | reverse complement strand
CCCCCCCCCCAACCACTATATTTATTTTTTGGCTTTTTAGCTTATCAACAAGTATCTTGCAACTCATTGGAGAAACAAGGTATACATCAATGTAACTTAACACTTGTATGTGCACACTATGGGAATGAGAACAATTAGCTCTAACACAAGATTTCCATTCATTCAGAGCGTCAACACTTTTAGGGATAATCATATATTTGCATGGTGTAACAAAAAGATCCCTTTTTTAGCTGTCTTTCATGATGTAAGGGAGTAAGTACTCCTTATTTATGCTTCTTTAGAAAGTAGGACTTTTTGTAAGGGAGAAGTACTCCTTATTTTGCGTCTTTTTAGTTGTAAAACATGGATGTACTATTCTTTTTATTTTTTAATATACAAGGTAGGGGACAATGCCAAACCCCCCGACACTTCAAGGCAGCTTTCTCTAAAAAGAATTAAAAAAAATAAATTCACGAATTCACATTGCATATACTTGGCATTCATTAAGTTTTTTACTCATAGTCTATATTTTTTTTAATTTCTTTCTGACAGACCTAGACCTGAGCCCTAGTGAGGAGGTGGATTCTGCTTATGATGAGAATTAAGACTAAAGTTTTATTTTGAACCTTTGCAGTAGATTGGTTTTACTTCTTATTAGCTTGTTAGTTTCTTTTCTAAGGATTTTATTTTATTTTTAATTGAAGCTAAGTATTAGCACTTTGAGTCCCTATGTTTTAAGATTGGATCAAATTAATTTGAGTGCTTAGAGTTCTTTTGTCTAGCATTATGATTTTGGGATAGATAATATTATTTATTTGGAATTGAGTTTCATGTTTCGAGACTAAAATATATGGTGTGATTTTGGGGCGTGATAATAATAATTACTTTTCCAACAATCTATCTAAATACAAATTCATTTTTACTAACTAACGTTTTAAATTTTAAAAACAATAAGAATGAAAACTAAAAATGAAAATAAAACCAAACCGAGCCTTCAGAAAAGAAAAGAAAAATTTTATTATTTTCCTAAAATGATTTATATATCAAGTTTTAAAACTAAATTTTGCAATCCAAATGATCTAGTAATTGAAAAATATGCTCATTTTAGTTGTCCTTTATTTTTAAAATTGCTACATAAAATAAAACACATAAAGTTTTTTGAAGTACAACAATTATTATGAGAAAAGTGTGGAGGATGCCATAAGTGAGTTGGGTAAATTATAGGAATGGTAATGGGAAAGATTAAATCTGGGATTAGTAATCTCCATCTCTGTCTCCGCTTTTCAAATAAATTTTTATATCTATCTCTGTATCTAATGGGGAGGAGAACTTTGTACTGATCTCCACATCCAATGGATGTGGGGACTTTTGTAGGTATTCTCCATTTCTCATTTCTCATTCTATTTCCAAAAAATTAATAAATAAATAGAAATATATAATTAATTCAGAAGCCCACAAATTATAATTTTGCTCAAAATTAGTACAATTTAAGATCAACAAAAGTAAAATAAGTTTAATCCAAATAAATATAATCCAAAATCATAAAGTGTTACATCCATCATTTTGTTCATTCTCTTGAATCTTCAATTCTTTACATCATTAATTTAAATCACAAATCCTAATTAGATACCATTTCTGATTTTCTTAGTTGTTAAGGTATTTTTCTTTCTATTTAATTTTTAAAAAGTCTCTTTAATTGTTTAGAATATGTATGTGCTCCATTAAATTTAAATCTTTAGACATGTATTATTTTAGGTAATATAAAATAATATTTAATTTTAAATTATATATATTTAGATAAATGATTTGTAATCATGTACAATACATATAAAATTCTACCAAGATAAAATTATAACTAAAAATTGTGTTATGAAAATATATATTAATTATGTCATTATTGATTATAATTGAAATTTAAATCTAATTATGCTTATTACATTATTTTTATCAAAAGTAAATAATTCATATATTATTATTTTGATATAAAAGAAGTAAAGTACAATATAGAATTGAAAAAGCATTTATTTTTCAATTATAAAATTAATTTAATCAAAATAAATTTATACATATATATATATATATATCAGAAGTCTAATATAAATTTCCTCAAAAATTACTTTCATATTTATGGATCATGGCAACAAAGATGGGAATAGAGGCAAAAATTTCTCGTACTCAATCTCCAATCCTAATTGGGCATCTATTCGAGTAGGTTTAGGGGAGGGCTCGAAATGGAGAAAGAGTTATACCATACTCAGCTCCGCCTTCTCATGATCAAAGTTGGTATTCCTTATATCCGACTATGTACTAAATTAACAACTAAAATTTCTTAATTCATCGAATTAGAGGAAACTAATACCCACAAGTAACAAGTTAAATTGTCATTTCTAGTAAATTGTAAATGCAATTCACACCTTGCAATAACCGAATCACTAAATAGAGTAACGAAGGGAAAAGAAAATTAAAACAAAGTTGGAGCTATTTGTTTGTTATGTGCTTGCCTAAACGTTTCAATGCTATTACCAAAAGCAACTCCAAATGAACCCCAAAGGTTCTTCTTTCAATATTATAAAAGGATTAATTACTAAAACTCCCTTAAGTTTTGTCCATTTACCAAAAAAGTTCATAAAATTTTAAAAATTGCAAATATTTTCTGAGATTTAACGCCTCTATCTTATATTTTGCAGCCACCATTAAGAGATTTGCTGACATCAACAAAACGAATTTGGAAATCCCAAGAAATGCTCAAGATATCATTTAGCAAATGCATTGAAATGAAAACGAACTTAAGTCTATTTATAATAATTTTAAATTTATAAAAGTGAGTCTTATCCAAACTTTATAAGTATAGCAGTTGAGCAATTGAGAAAATTATTAATATGTTTTTCATATTTTTCATTGTATCTTTATTTTCTATATGTTAGTATGAAGTTACTTTGTTGTTAGACCTCTAGTTTCAAAAATTCTCCCACTTCAGAAATTCATCGCAAATCATCCAAAAAATTGGAACTTCTCATTTTCTCAAAGTAGAGAGATGTTTTGACATGCCATCACCAATCAATTGCTATTGTGGGAAGATTGTCATCATACACACATCATGAATAGATGAAATTCTAGGTAGATAATTTCAAACTTGTTCCAAGAAGATAGGTAGGTGCTCATTCTTTCAATGGGTAGACAACCTATTATGTGTGAGGGTAAGAAAAATTATTTGAGGACTTCTCAAGTGACTAAATGGTACGGAGGTCAAACTTACGATTATGGAGAATGAGAATGCCCAGCTTAAGTGGAAAATGAAGAAAATGAAAATCTTACTATTTATAGGTTTGGTGCTTGCCACTGTGGTGCTTTGGAACTAATTCTTGGAGGTGTTAATTTTTGAAACAGGATTTTGGAAATCTCAACCTTCTTCCCCAATATTCACTCTACTTGTATTTTTTTTCTTTTTTCTTTATGTTTCTATGTTGAAGGTAAAATGTGAGTTGTACTATGTGATTACAAAGTGAAATTTAAATTTTAAATGTTGTTGTCTTCAAATATTCTCTTTCCCTTCAAATTTGTGGTTAAATATGACTAGTGTTGATTGTGTTAATTGAATAGGTAGGTTTAAACTAGTTATGGGGATTGAGACTCCCAAATTGAGAATGTAAAAACTATGTGTAAAAAGCATGGTGAATACAGTACTAACTAATGAGTATGAAGAAGATTGAAAAATATAGCTCTAAACCAAAGTAGCAAAAACGAGCAACTAAACCAATATCATACACATTTCATAGTTAAAAACAGCAACTAAACCAATATCACCATGACCTTGTACACAATTCCAACAAGTAAACCAATTTCATATACTTATACTTGCTATCACAAATATCACAGCCAAAACTTATACACACATGACAACACAAAATACATTAATGAAGTCAAATACAATAAAAATAGGTAAAGGTAAGTCAAAATTTGAAATGGAACTCCCATTCAACCAAAAGATGCTTTACGCTAGTTTGCATTCCTTACAACAAAGCATTTGTATCAAAAGATCATAAAGTTAGAACAATTCAATTTTCACACTTATAAGTTGTTTTTCAATCAACAAAAACTCCCTTCATTCCTGTTAAATGTCTACATACCCTAATATCAATGTTTCTTCTTCTTCCCCATTTCATTCAACTCTTTCATAGCAGCAGTAAGGCTAGCCATTGTCACATGCTTCACTCGATCTTCCATGAATGTTGGTACATGCAATTGAGTCAACCTACTAGTTTGAGTATTTGATTGAGATTGCTGAGTGCTAATAATTGTGGGAAGTACCTTAATATTAACTCTTTGACTCCTTTGTAACTTTGATTGCATCAATTGATCATACATAGATAGCCCTTGCTACAACACTGGTGTTTGGAGAAGGTCTTGTATAGATGCTTGAAAGTCAGGCAAGTGCAAGTTGGTCCACTCTTCTTCTGCTTCAGAAACTGCTATAGCAAGTTTAAATGGAGGTAAGATGCTTCACTCTTTATTGACACCCATTTCTGCAAGATGTTCCACTTCTTCATCAGATTAACTGAGAGTTATATTGGGATTCTTGCCCTACAAAGTAGATAAAAACCACATAAAAGATGAAATGTCTTTCCCTAAAATAACAAAATAGCTAAATAAATTAATCTAACCTTTTTAGTTTCAATCCTTCCAGTCCTTTCAGTCATTATAGGTTTACTTGCTACTTGCTTTCCTTTTTACCCTAAGTAATAAGTCAACCAAAACACCAAAAAATATAAAATAAAATTAAAAAGTAAAAAATAAAAAACTTAGCAATTATTCAAATCATTAGATACTAACTAATCAAAATTACCCAAGAACTTAATAAATAAAAAAAATTACTTGTTTTGAAGATAGCCCCCCTTGGTTGCCTTTCATTGGACATGTCAATGTATTATGTTTTTCTTTGCCACATATCCTACACTTTACAATTGTTTAATGCCTCTTTATTTTTGTCTTTAGAGGGGCCCCTTTTTTTCTATTCTTTCCCTTGTCAATAGGCTCATCATCTTCTTTTCTCCTTGTCTTTTTTGGTCTGCCAACGCTCTTTCCAAAATCTGGAGACATTGTTGATAAAATACCACTTCCCTCCTAGCCCCCCAACATCTGTGCCAAAAATGCCTTTATTGCTAGCTTATAAACTCTACAATATGTCTAAACACTACAGCAGAAAACTATATATCTCAAGGTCTTGGTTTTGATTATTTATAGCTCTGATAACATGTATACAAGGCACACCAGTCAAGTCCCATGCTCTGCAGCTACATGTCCACTTGTCTAGATCAACACAGTGCTGAGAACCATCAACAAAAGATACTTGATAATGTTTGTTAGTTGACTTGAAGGGTATGCAAGAAAAAGCATCTTTGGAATTCTTCTCTAAAACATCTCTAATCTTGGGGCACAGAAATCTACTTCTCTACTTAGCTTTGGCTCTATCTCTATTAATTGACAACCTCTTCATAAGATACTCCCTAATCCATTCAAGCATTATAAGGATAGGTTTCTCTCTTGCTGTCATAATGTTGTTGTTGAATGTTTCACAAATATTATTCACAACAATATCACATTTGGAATGGATGCTGAAATGTGAACTACTCCACTTATTTGGAGGTTTGTCACTCGGCCACTAGTCTGCTTTATCATCCAAATCCTTTAGCTTTTGTATTTGTCTTTTAAACTCAGCAATAATAATAGTAGTAGCAGTTTTCCATAAAGCCTGCTTGAATGCCTCTCCTCTAAAACCACTTCTATACATGTTCTTCCACAAGTATTGCGTACAAAACCTATGCTTTGCTCTTGGAAAAACTCCTTCAAAGGCATGCATCAAACGTTTTTGCTTGTTTAACATAAAAGTGTAATCCTCAGCATTGTTTATGTCTTAGTCATTCCTCAACGTAGTTAGAAACCATTCCTAATTGTCAAAATTTTCCTTGCAAACTATAGCAAATGCTATAGAGTAAAGTTATTGTTTGGATCAACTTCTACTACTGTGAGTAAGACCCTCTCCATATATAATGTTGAGATGACACCCATCTACCCAAATGAATGGCCTATACCCTACCTTAAACCTTTGTTTAAATGTAATCAAACTACAATAAAACTTACTAAACCTATTCTAACCATCTGTTTGTTCTATACCTACCAAGATAATTGAACTTGGGTCAGTTTTCCTAATTTCTTCTGCATAATCTCATAGCTTGCCATATTGCCACTCAGGATCTTCCTCAAGCTTCTTCAATGCTATTCTCTTAGCTTTATAGGCCTGATCCTTAGACACACTCATATTCATCACCTTGATATTATCTTGCCTAAACCCCTTAACATTTCTTTTAGGATCAATTTTCCACATATGCAAATACCTCACACATCCATTTTGTTTTAATAGACTTAATGTCAAAATTTTCTCCACATGCGTGTTTAGGAATATATTCTCTTATTTGCAAAGTGCACTCCTCCTTCAATTTGATGGCATTAATTCTCCAAGGGCAACTATTATGTTTACCTCCTATATACCTTGCATATACTCTATTTTTGTCATTCTTGGTAATCTTTAAGTCTCTTTTATTTGATACAGCATGAGATTGAACAATTTGCTTAAACTCTTCTATGTTGATAAAAAGTGTTTCTAGTTCAAATGTTAGGTTCCATATGTTCTTAGGGTTAAACAAAGAGAATTCACACATATCATTATCTTCGTCTAAGTTCAACTTATCAACCATTTCCAAGTTACTACCCATCAAATCTTCCTCACTGCTCTCATTAATCTCACTATCACCATTTTACCCTTCCCCTTTTTCACTGTACTCACTTTCACTTTCTAAACTTACTTAGCTCAAGTCTTATTCATCATTCATGTCATGATCACTTAAGATAAAATTAGTCTCACTATCTTTCTCACCCTCACCAACCATATCTATAGGTATCTCTCTTGTTCTTATCATATTATTTTCTAAATGTGTTTCTACACTTACCTCATAAGGATTTAAATCTGTATTGGTCAATATTTTAACTAACGCATTATCTTTCAGCCCCCACAAACTTTGCTGTAAACCCCTATCATCCTTCAGACCTTGCTCATCACTCTCTACATCTCCAGCACTTTGTTGTACACTATCTATATCTCCTAAACACTATTATGCACCCTCCACATCCCTAAACCTTTCTGTACATCCCCCACCTCTCTCAATCCTTGTTGTACATTCCCCATCTCCCCTACACTTTGCTGTACATCTCCATCATCTCCCAAATTAGTTTCTTGATTAGCATCAAATTAAATTACCAAATCACACCTATCACCAACTCTTTCATCACACTTCTAAACATCATTATGTAATTCAACTTCAATATTTTGCTCTATAACTACTCCTACACTCTCTTCAACCCCTTTGATTTTTCTCTATAGCTACTCCCTCATCTTGTTCAACCCCTTGAGTTTGCTCTACAACTAATTCTTAAATTTGTTTTTCATTTGGTTTCTCTAACAGTTTAACCACTTCACAATGTTTATCATTAGAAGGATTTGCAACTATAGCAAGGTAAAATATCACCATACTAGTAGTTTTTAAAGCCTTAATAGCTAATTTCAACAAGTTATTTCCTTCAATTATTTTTTAAACCCAAGTAGTTTGTTAATATAGATAGCAAAATCACCATTCAATCCAACTATTTCATATCATTTACTAAGACTACTTCTACCGTAATGAGGTGCAAGGACATAATCAAACTTACTTACATTACTTGCACAGTATCTAAGCACAGGTCTGTTCTGAATCTCACCCCTATGATAAATGATCACAATAATGCACATACTATCAATGTCTACAAAAGACAAAAATGGTGCAAAAATTAATTTTAAAACAAAAAATTTATAAATAATTTCTGAAATGAACAATACACTGGGTAGGGTTCCATTTTTCATAAAGTTTGAGTATAAATTAGGTACCATGTGGCCCCATTTGCATATTAAATGATTCTTTACATAACAAACAAGCCAAAAACAATCCTTTTTTTTTGAAGGAATGACTAGCCCTATGTGCTTCCCATAAACCCAGCAAAGAATATCTCTTAAATCCCACAAATATATACTGGAAACGAAGACTTACAATAAAATAGGGATGGAAGATCCACATTTCTTTGTTATCTAATATATACTATGTTCAACTCAATTCGTGCAAAGGAGAATTTCACATAAACAAGCTTCAATTTTTCGATGTCAATGTTCCAGGATTCATAGGTTGAGGAGAAATCAATTTTGATTTTGATTCTTACAGAATGTGGTTTTTTTCATTTGTTAAAGTATGCATTATGTGTAAGTGCTTCTTTTAATTTCGTCTAAAATCATGTTTTTAGTTGATGCTTAATTTATGTTTTTAAGTTTTTTTTTTCAAATATTTTGTGGGATTTTGGATTTATGAATTGATGATGTGTAAATCTATTCCACCTCTTCTTCCTTGGTCAGGTGTCATGAATTTACTAACATGGCATGAGGGGCACCATGCCATATGCCATTCAAGAGAGAGGATGAGGTCTAAAGTGACAAAATGCCATACAACGCCACGTCATGCGCCATATAGGATCTAGACAGTGGCAAATGATATTTGGGCTGAATTTGTCCTCCAATTTGTTAAATTTTAGGAGTTAGCATACCAATCTTCCAACCGAAAAAGATAAAGTTGAAATTTGCCAATGGGGTATAGTTCTGAGACCAATTTTGCAATTTTACCTCTAATATATTTCTAGGAAGGTTTAGTAATAGAGATAACCTTTTTTCCTACTTCGAGTGATAGACTGAGATGTTTGGGTGCAAGTTTTCTATTTGGTAGCCCCTCAATCTATGTGGAGAAAGTTCTATTACATGTTGAAGAGCCAAGTCAGAAAGCCATGTGTAATAGCTTGGAGTTGGATGGATGATCATATAATGGGCCTTCAAATACACAGATGTAATGTATTTCTTCCTTTCTTTGCAATTAAAATCCCTAAATGTAAGGTTGACAATGTAGTACCTCCCTTGATATTTCACTTGAAACTCAAAGGTACTTCTAATTGTCAAATAGATTCCTACTACTTCCTCTTTAATTTCATACTATTAAGCTCATAGATAATATTCTCGTAGGGGTAAATCCCTGAGGATTGATATAATTACCAAAAGATCCTTGCTATTTCATAAATTACACATCACCCCCTCATGTTTTGCACCATCTAATAATGAACTCCTATCATTAATTGCCATTAGGGTTTCTTGAATGCGCCATTAAAAAAATATGTGAACTTCCAAAGTTATCCTTAGGACAATTTGTAATATTTAAGTTCTTCAAGATGATATTTGTATTACATTTATACTTTAAGGAGTTAATTGTAATATTATTGTAATAATGAAAATAAAAATTTATTGTATAAGCTTTTTATAGTAAATATGCCACTTTATACTTTATCCTTGATAGGTTAAACTTTTTTAATATTGGAGAAGTAGAAACCATGAATCAAAATCATTATATTTCCTTTGCATTATGCAATATATTTTACGTAATAGTAACTAATTGAAATAATAAAGTAATACTAGTTGATTTTATGTTACACTTTCTTTGCATTCTGTTTCTTTGGCTGCATAGATACTTAACTCCATTTTATTATAATAAGTGAAAAGGGCACATCAATTGCAAATGTAAGATCAGCATGTTGCTTCTTCATCTCCATGCGGATATCACCGATATAGTTTGCATCAGGCTTAGCAATAGGTATTACATGAACAAGCTTGGCAAGTTCGGTCAACTTTCACTTGTTATTTCAGCCATAAGGGTAGCTTTCTTTGTAGCTAGTGCATGATTTTTCTATTTGTATTGCATATTGGTTACTAATATTAAAGGGTTATTTGTAATTTATACGTAGAAATGCATACCTTTAGGTAATTATGTCTAACCTAGCTAGTGTTATTATAATTAACCTTTTATTTTTTTCTAGTTTTGATGTAAGAGCATTATGATCTTTTCATATTTTCCATGTGTATTACATATAGATTTTTCTTATTATAGGATTATTTATGAGTTATGAAAGAAATCTTTTTTGGTTTCTGCCAAATCTCAATAGGAGTTGTAATTCACTCTTTTCGTAGAAAT
Organism: Jacaranda copaia; assembly: GCA_014898725.1. NCBI lineage: Eukaryota > Viridiplantae > Streptophyta > Magnoliopsida > Lamiales > Bignoniaceae > Jacaranda > Jacaranda copaia. The sequence goes on along the minus strand of JACGDI010005399.1, from coordinate 791,287 downwards.
AGTGAATCCACCTCAAACCTCTATCATATCTTATTATCTCATCAATTTTTCCTTAAGTCCATGGAGCAGTGTCAAAACAAATTAGACCTCAATTGGATAGTCCAATGATTGAAGGACTCAAAAATGTTGTAAGCAACATGATTATTTGTCAATCGAACATCAAATGAATTTCAACAACAAAGACCTATTGAATGAGGTGTATGATCAAACTTCACTACTATAACTATTAATAGAGTCAAAAGCCTGTGAAGGAGATCCTCTTCAAATTGTCATCATAATATTTGACTTTTGCAACTCCTCACTGTAGAGGTGCCCAACTATTTCCACATTAAATTACTAAGTACCATGACAAAACTCATCCATCAAAGGTCAAATTGAATTCAATTCCATCAATTAAGTAATGCGATAAGACTTCATCAATGAGGCATCCCATTGAATCTAATACCAATGATTAAACATAACAAACGAGCCTCCTCCACGAGGATTGCACATATCCTCATGCACCACTCCATAATGACTTGAGAAAGCCCCTTTGAAGAGACTTGTATAAAACTATGTTAAGAAGAGGCTCAGCTCCTCATTCATGTGCCCTTGCCACATGGTAATTTAGCATTGACAACTTGATAACACTTAAAATTAATCATTTGAACAAGTATATAAACAAGAAACAAAACAAGAATGCAAGCCAAGCAATTGCTTATGTAAAAGAAAACTCTAAGTATCCTCTATAAAGGGATTTCTTAAGTTATTTGCAGCTCACACCATGCATTCTACTTAACTCCTATGATGCAAAAATAAATAAATTTTTCTAAGATATTTGATAATTTTGTTGGTCAAAATCCAAAATGCTTCTTGAATGATTATACCCACCAAAGGAACAAAGGCCAATGACATTTTTTAAAGCCCAAGCGACATGATAAAGATTGGACAACTTGGCACCCAAGATAGCTGCTCACCACCTAAGATTCATGCTTGCCTTTTTAGATAGACTCCCAGGATAAACAGCCACCTAGTGCCCAGTAGAGAGACTGAGCACTCTCTAGGCTCCCAACACCTTGGCATGGTTAAACACCTTGCATGCACTCAACACGCAATAGTACAATCAAGTGCTCGACAAGCACTCAATATCCCAGTAATAATCTAACTTCCTACCTTAAAAAACACTATATCGATCACTCCAAGTGGGCAACTACCACTAAACAAATATAAAAGCAAAATAATATGTAGACAATGCTATGAAAGCAACAAGATTCATGAATGATGAGTTGCCTACATGGCTTAACGCTAAAGAAAGTATAATAAAACTCTTAACTTTTGTAATGAAGGCATAAGAGCTAATAATGAATGAATGCAAGTACCATTATGTGTCTAGCTAAAACTTAGCCATCTAAAAAGGGACAAGAGAGCTCAAGAAATCCCCAATCGTTGTGAACGATCTTGATAAAACTCACTAAAGCACACTCCTGATAAAGAAATTATAGCCGCATAAAGTGGAAAAATCTTTGGAGCATGAAAGTTCATTTTCCTAACAAAAACTCCAAGCATCACAAGTGAAGGATCCTCTAAGAAATACCTTCTCAACGCATTTTGAAAGGCACATAAAGAAACTTAATTTTGAAAGGAACCGTAAAAGACATTTAGAGTACAAAACCCTACCAACAAAGAGGAATTCTAAGTTACAGTCGAACACCTCCTTTGGTGCTCACCGATTGTCTAAATATGATGTTAGTCACTTGACCATCTTCCCATGCACCTAAGCATTGTTCCCTTATGCCTAGCAAATGCCACCTTTGCATTGAACCTAGGAACTCCAACCTAACTTAGTTAGATATTGATTTGCCAACGAGAATGACCTAATATCTAAAAATATCTAACCTTTGAAGCAGGAGTGAACACTCAATGCAAAAATAACAATAATTAATAAAGACTCAAGAATTCAAAAAGTGTCATAATGTTAATCCCTTGAATGCAAACACAGCTGATTAAGCAGTGATTGCCCGCAATAGGGACACTTGCCTTGTAGGTACCTAGAGCAAAAAGATAAAAATTATCTTGAAAACATACACTAGCCATGAAGACAACCTAACAAGTTTCAGAAGAAATCTAATTATTCTGAAGAACATAAAAGTCTACATGCGATCTAAAAGGATTTCTAAGATGAAAAGCTCCATATAACTTTTCTAAGCCTTTAAATATAAAAGGCATGAAACTTATCTAAGTCCTTAGATGAGCGGATAAAAAATCTTTATTCCAAGTCTTTGAACCAATACAAGTGTGCACTTAACTTGTTTAAGCCATTCAAAATTGATCAATTTGATAATCTTATTTTAATGGACTAAAGTAAGCTGAATATGAAAACTAGACTTACAATATATTTTCAATATGAAATTAGAATCTTCCAATTGAAAATAGGATGCTTTAATGATGTGGATAAATTTTTACTACAAGGATAATTTGGTAAATTAACTAAAGATAGCCCAATAAATTAAATTAAGTAAAATGGTTAGAGAGCCCAGGGACAATTAAGCTCATGAAGAAAGGCCAAAAACCCTTACTGGGCCTAAGCCCATCTAGAAAAAACTATAAATATAAAACTCCAAAGAGAACTTAGACATAAGAAATTATTCGCAAAAGAACCATGAACCTTCAAGAATTTTCAGAAAAGAGATCTCTTTGTGCATGTTCTAAAGGGGAAAAAAAATCAACTTTCCACTATCTATAGGAGATGATCTCACTCCATTGCCATGCAACATCATATTGCATAAAGCAATCTTATAAAACTAAGCTCGATTGTGCAAATAATTAGTATTTTCTTTAAAACTTAGTTATATGACTCAAGTTTTAGTGATATATACATATTTATTAATTAAGTCAAATATTTTAATATTCACATGACTTTCTATACATAAAAATGTATAAGCATATATAAAAAAACACATTTGTATGAGAAATATATAGGAATAAATTCAAATCCTTCTAATCCTAATATCATTAAATTAGACCAAGAGGTGGGATACATAATTAAACACTTTAGGATAAAAAACTAGATTTTTTTATTAATCATTTAAATGTGTCAATTAGATAATCAATTACACATGAATTATATATCTAACTTACATAATCATAGCATACAAACGAGTCCTAGAAAACACAAAGGAATATTTAAAGATAGTACACTAGATTGAGAAAATAAAAAGTGACATTTATAATTAAAAAGGAAAATGTGAGTTCCTACACGCAAACACAGGGTTATAGTTTAGAAAACTTATTCCCATTTACAAAAAAGCCTAATTTTTTTCTTTGAATATCGTTTACATCCGACAATATTAAGAAGAATTTTTGGCTTGTTTTGTGTTTATTTGTTTTGGAGTTTTTTAAATAATGTTGAAATTGATTTGTGGATTGATTCTTATAAAATTTAAAATCAGTTATATGCGCCACAAAAGAAACGAAAAGACATCATTGAATTTGAATATAATGATTTAATAATAAGAAATTTAAATTCATAATAACAAATCCCTTGAGCATGTTGAGTAAGATTCAATTACGTAGCGTGGATTTCAAGAAAGGTGACTACAATTATTTGAGAAATAAACTAGAAAAGTTTGATGGGAATAATTGTTCGTGTTCCAACTTTCTCTCCATTTATAGATAAAGGAAACCTTATTCCAAAGATAATTCCCATGTCTCACACCTTTCTTCTTCTTCTTCTTTTTGTTTTTTTAATATTGGCTTCGAAATTCACCATCTAACCTTAAGGTGGCTATGGCATTGAAAAATAAAATTAGATAAAAATAAAATAATTTTAGAAATAGAATGAATATGAGAAAAAATTGATGTTAATATAAATTATCATGTGCTTGATATGATAAAAAAAATGAAAAAGAAATGAAATCAATATTTCTTACTTGATTCCAGTATCATAATTGGTATTTGACATTGAAAGGTATCAATGAAATAAAAACATATTAAATGACCAAATTATCTTTTCACAAAAATTATTAAAATAAAATATTTAATTGGTAAATTGTTTATATTTTATAATTCTATGTCTTTTTACAATCTTTAATTTTTTATTTCATAAACATATATGAAAAAGATTATAATTTATTTATATTTTGGGAAGCAAACTTAATTTTTTCTAGATAAAATTAAAAGGGATGTAGTACTTGGTTAATTATTTTTATTGAAGTATGAAGATTAATGGAGCAATCCCCGTAGAGAAGAAGGCACAATCAAGGATATATGTGAGGGCTTATGTGATTGTTTAAAATTTTTGTATGGCTAAATTGCAAAATTAGTCTCATAATCATACTCAACCGATAAATTTTGATTTTATTTTTTTGATCGTAATTTTGGTACACTAATTTTTAAATTTTGACAATTTAAGGGCAAAATTAGCCCGAAGTCATTTGCAATCGATCCAATCCTACGTGGTGCATGATGTGGCGCCACATCATCAAACTTGTCCTACTTTTCTCTTGGATAGCAATGATGTGGTAAATCAACGTACCATGTCAACAAAATATGAAAATAATAAGTAAAAAATAAATTTATATATAAAAAATAAAAAAGCCAAAAGAATAAAAATATATACTTACAAACATATACATACATATATAAATTCTAAATACATAAATATATACACACATATAATATATATATATAGATAGACCCCAACACTACCCCCTCCAACGCTCGCCACCGCCATGGCCAGGCCATTAACCAGCAGATCTGAATTGGCCAAATTTACCTTGCCATGGCTGCCAGCAGATATAAACTAACTCGATCTACCTAGATGTGTGGGCATGATGACCACTAAGCCCAAGCTAAAGTGGCCGCCAGGGCTGAGGAAGGTGATTGTTGGCCAGCAGCCAAGTGGAGGGAAGAGGGATGTGGTGTGGTTGGTGGGGGAAGGGAGAAGTGATAGAGGGGAAGGGTGGGGATGCTTCTTCTTCTTAGTATTATTATATTTGAATTCTTTATTTATACTAATTGAATTCTTTTAGAATATTTATCATTTTAATATTGTTATGTAATTTATAATTATATAATTAAGAGGATTGACTTGAAATTTTATTGTTTAAGTTTTATTTTGTTATATTTAAATTAATAAATAAAATATATTTATATTTAATAGAATTATTTTAAATGTATTTATCATTTTAATATTATTATGTAATTTTGAATTATATAGATAATAGGACAAATTTAAATTTTTACTGTTTAATTTTTATTTCATATTTAACTTAATAAATAAAGTCAACAATTTTTTTTTAATTTTTAGATATGTTTATTATTTTAATATTATTAAATATTTTAACTTAACATTATTAAAATTATATGGCCTAAAGTGATAAATTAGATTTTTAAAATATTTTAGATGATAAATTTGTATGAAATAAAATTTTATAAATTTTGAAAGATATTTGATATTTTACATTCTAATGTGCAAGTTTTAAATTTTTTTTAGGACTCAATTCATTTAATTCGATAATTTAGCAAGTGGGATATATGTGTATGTGTGTTTACATATGTGAATATATATAAATATATATACAAATATATAAATATTTTTCAAGATTTATCTATTTTTTTACCTTTTCGATTTTTCCAATTTTTATGTACCTATTTTTTTGTATTTTTTGTGCAAATTTTCCTTTTTTTCTGGGTCTAGTGTAATACATGGCAAGAAGGGATTGTTACACCACATGCCATATAGGAGAGAGGATGTGACGTGGTTCCATGTGGCACCATGTAGGATTGGGCCGATTATAAATGACTTCGGGCTGAATTTGTCCTCAAATTACCAAAATTCAAAAGTTTGTATATCAAAATTGCGGCCCAAAAAGATAAAGTTAAAATTTACCAGTAGAGTATAATTAGGGGAACAATTTTGCAAATTTGCCTTTTTATATTAAATATTAGAGGGTAATTTTGTCAATTGCAAAATAAGTTCATCCCTAATAGATTAGGGATAGCTAAATTTATGAGAGAAGGAAGGAATGAGTAAACCCCCATTTTAGTAATGAGAATTGAATGAGAATTCCTATTGGAACGAAGATTTCTGTTTTTAAATCATATAGAACATAAGTTAGGGAATAGACTTAGGAATATCTGATCCATTTCCATCCCTTTCCTGGATACAATTATATCATAAGAATTTATTAACATATATGTGTGTATAAATAGAGAGAGAGAGAGAGAGAGAGAGAGAGAGAGAGAGAGAGAGA
>JACGDI010005399.1:734588-784300 GCA_014898725.1 Jacaranda copaia | reverse complement strand
ATGATTCATGCAATCAATTTTACTAGTTCAAAATACAATGAACCGAATTTCAATTGAAATTCCATAAAAATAAGAAGTCCATTCACACAAAATTCGCTTATATATATTATCCGGAAAAGTTTAGATAGAGTTGCTGAAATCTGGAATACTGGAAAAGCTAGGATTCATATTCCATTCCAGGATAGCAGGTGATAACGGCCGTTGAAATAGAGAAAATACCACAAATCTGGTAGGATCGATCCGCATGCTTTTGATGGCGGATCACCTTCAACCTGATTGATCAAACTTAATCTGGACCACTTTTCACCGTTAATTGACTTCGCGTGCAAGATTTAGATGTTACAGCATCGCCCAGGGAATGCTGGACAACTGTTGGGGGCTATAAATGCCCCAAGCTACCACATTTTTAGATATTACATTGTCCACCTATTCACTCTCATATTTTTTCTCTAGCCTAACTTTCCAACTTTTTATGTTATTACCTGACATCACGATCTTGAGTTGAGGATTGAAGTTTTTCGCTGGGAGCTTCCAGCGATCCTAATGATCCGATCGCATTTTTAGATCTAATCTTAGACCCGACTAATCCCAAGACCCAACATAATTGAAAAGCCGTTGACCTCGCAGAGAAAGAATCCCAAACTTCAAATCTATTAGATAGAAAAATTTCAGTAATTCTACTCTAAGGAAGATCTCAAACAAAAGATAAGGAGTTAAACATCCACCTTACGTTGTGCTCACAAATTTTTCAAGCTCCAAACATTCAGAAAACTTACATCATAAATACTGGCAGCTTATATAAATGCAACTCACATATCTCTGAAGTGGATGTCTACCCCTTCTTGTCACTTGAAAACAAGCAAGGTTAGAACAAGGAAATGGCATTCCCTTATTTACAATGATGTTTACCAGATGTTAATGGAGAATCTCTTACACTCTTAGACTGGTTACTGTTAAGTTGATGAATGCCATCTGCTTTCTTCTTGCGCCTTCCTGCTTGAGAAAATCTGCTGTGGTAAGATAGTATGGCGAGATCATTAAGCTCTTGCAGCAGTGTCAGAACCTTAACAACATCATCCATGGAAGGGCGGGACTTAGTATCCCTGCTTAGGCAATTGTAAGCTAATTGAGCTACCTTCTGTACACCTTTGATTGAGTAGTTCAACTCCAGGCGAGGATCAACGAGCTGATAAACTTTTCGCTTGTCAGATAAACATGGCCGTGCCCATGTGACAAGATTTTGTTCTCCGCTAGGCCTTTTCTTGTCCATCGACCTTCTACCCGTTAAAATTTCCAAGAGCACAACACCAAAGCTATAAACATCACTCTTTGAAGTTAAATGTCCTGAGTGAAGAAATGTACCAAACTGTTTAGTTTTTGCCTGATGGATCATAAAGTAATTGTAAGAAAATGAACAGCTTGATATATGATTAAGAAATCTTTCTTAGACTAGAAGAGTTCAAGGATATTACAGCAGGTTATTTTAACCAAGAGTTTTATATACCTGTCATTACATATTCTGGAGCAGCATAGCCGTATGTTCCAACAACCCTTGTAGAAACGTGTGTTTTGTCTCCCTGTGGACCAGCTTTTGCTAAACCGAAATCTGAAAGCTTTGCATTATATTCCTGAGAAAAGGGAGCATTTTAGAAGAAGTTTCCAGTTTGAAGCACACAATTTCTAGTTATCTTTAATCACATACCGAATCAAGCAAAATATTTGATGTCTTGAAGTCTCGGTAAATGACAGGTTCAGGGCCACCATGGAGGAAAGCTAAGCCTTTGGCTGCTCCAAGTGCAATTTTGATCCTGTTGGACCAGGGAAGGGGTATGGTCCCTTCAATAATTTTAACAACATCAGTACTCTAATCCCCCATATTGAACAATATAATTCAAAATTTTCTAAGAACCAAGCAACTGAATGGTCTAATTCATGAGCAAATTGAACAAATGTTTTGGTCAACTTGTAGAAGACAATGGAACTACTGGAAAGTTGAAAACCCTGAGATCAGAAATAAATCTCATTCCACAGGTAATGCATATAATTATCACTGAGTACAACATAATCTATGGATGGTATCTCTCTGAGATAAGCAAATAAAATGTGTCAATCTATTGGTGAAGTGTGACAACATAAAGTTTTTGGACAAAACCAGATTAGTTTAGAAACACATTTGTAATATACTAAGAAATCCTTGGGACTTATTACTGATGGACACTAAAAACACCTGCATGACATAGTTTCTGTTCTTTTTGGACTTAGGTAACTATGATTCCATTTTTAGTTTGCTCAGTTGGAGGTGCTATTCCAAGATTGTTAAAAAAGAATGATCAGAGCTAACAGAGCATACATATAACTTACTTCTAAAAAGATGATTTTCAAGGCTTCCACGTGTCATGAATTCATAAACAAGTAGCCTTTGATCATCTTCAATGCAGTATCCAATAAGCTTAACAAGATTAGGATGATGAAGCTGTCCAAGAAAATCGACCTCTGCCTGCATTGAAAAGATCATCAGTAAAATGTGTCCTTTCGTAGCCGCCACTCTTTTAATTTGATATCATTTCATTAACAATAATCAAATAATACAACTAACCACCCATTCTCTATGGCCCTGAAGGCCATCTGGCTTCAAACTCTTGACTGCAACTGTGATCCCTGAACCAGGCTTTGCTGGTGCTGTTCCATTCTCCTCTATCCACCCTTTGAAAACATATCCAAAACCACCCTCCCCAAGGATGCTATCAGGTCTAAAATTCCCTGTGGCTGCTTTTAGCTCCTGAAAACTAAATTGAAGCAGTTGGTGTGGTAGTTTCTTGTCTAATGGTGGTGGATCTGAAGTGTGATCTTCAGATGAGTTTCGAGCTTCATCCGGAGCACACATTTCCCGGTTGCTAGCATTCAAATATCGAGTCTCCGTGGCTGCTGCATCAACAGAGCTGAAATGCTCAAGAACTTGCTTTTTCATTAACATATATGATGGGAAATTTTTGGTAAAAGATTTTAAGATCAAGAATGTGGAATTCTTAGAGAAATATCATTACATGAGACATATTAATGCTGAAAATATAATCAGAATAAATAAAGTAAATTGGCCGCATGGCCAAAGAAAGACAATCTGACATATTTCAGATTCAGCAATCTATATATCTAAATAAAATATTTTTGAATGCTCCTTGAAATGCTCATTTTCTTATTAGTTCCTGAGCATGAACTTCAGGTTCTGAATTAACAGTAAAAGCCATTTCTTTCAACAGAGCAGTTTCCCCATTAAACTAAAGGTGATCTATTAGGACAAGACATTGTGGCTGACAGACAACTAGAAAACAAAAATTAAACAATATGATCGCAACATACATATGTCACCAAACTTGGAGAGTGGCTTAACAATTTCAACCTCTGGAGGATTCACATCTTTGCTTGAAGAAAACAGTAAAAAGAAAATCAGAAATGGTCATAAGGGTTGAAAAGATGAATGCCTGATTGGATGAAAGAAATAACCATACCAGCATCATAAACAAGACTACTCCTTGGGATGCTGTTGGCTGAGTTCCTTGAATCAGAGCTTTTGCAGGCGCCACTTACACTGCGACTAAGTATAGCCCAACACCCACAATTGTTGTCCATGTTCTTTCTCAAAAAATTACACTTGTTTCATTTCATGGGCTCTCACTTGAGCGCATGAGAACAGGAAAACACTTATTTGCCATGTTTAAGGAAGTGTGTCTGAGAGAGGCCAAAAAAGAAAAAGGAGGAAAAAAAGAGCCAAAAGACACTCTGAGAGAGGGGAGAGAGAAAGGAATTGTTTGTTATTGTTGTTCCTGTGGAAATTGTAGGCATCATCATCACCATCATCGCATTGTGTACAAAAAGAACTTTTTTTCCACCACCTTTTCTGTGGGGATTGACAGCCCCTCTCTCTTGCCTTTCACTCTTAGTTATTGGACAATTACTAAAAGGGGCATCCACAAGATTATTCTTGTTATTAACACAGTAGAAAAATCCTTTTAACTAGATTTTTGAGTTATTTTATGATTATTTATTAAGTGATTGTATGTATGTTTTTTTATAATTATGATAAATTTTAGTTTGTATGATTATTTATTTATACATGCCTGCACGATTGTTGAACACAAGAGCCCAAACAATGGATAAATAAATCCATGGAGGTGGCTGGTTCATTTATTCATCATTTTGTATATATAGAAGCGGGTTAGAGGAACAATTGCGGACCTGAATATTTATAATTATTCGATCTAAAGAAATGATAAAATAGGGTAAAATAACTCGGAGTGGGTTGAAATGTTAGAGGGACAAAAGAAAAACAAAAACTTGAAACAGAATGTATGTTTTATCTTAAGCTTTGGGTAAGTTTGATATTTGGTACACTTTTATTTGATTGATGTAGGAAAAAACTAACAGCAAAAAGCACTTTTGTTTCATCCACCGGGATATTATTGCCTGGTTATGTCTCACCAGCATAATAATCATCAGCTTCTCTTTTATTTGAATTGATGTCATTTTCCATCATTAAGAGTTCAGAAATCCTGCCCTGTTGGTAGGGTGAATGCAAACAAATTTATTCTCAAGTTTGGAAAAATAATCCTATCTTTGATTCATAAAATCAATCTCCTCTCTTTATTTGATTTGATATTTTATCTCAAATTTCATATGGTAAATTAATATTGAATATATATATATATATATATATATTCAATCTGACTGATTGCAAGGTATGGCACCAATACGGCACAGAATATGACTGATTGCATATCTATCGCGAATGGTTCTTTCTTCACACTTTCAAAGTTTAGGTAGGTTATTTTATTAGTTGCTAGCATTAACATAAATATGTATATATATAACTATGTACACATTTCATCATAACAGTTCTACCTTTAAATGGATGGACGTTTTTCTTTATATTCTATTCTCTTTTATTTTTAATTTTCTTTTATAATACAAGATGATTGTAAGTGAGGAATCCTCCTTTTCATCTCTTTCTTAAATTAGAGTAAAAATCATTCTTATTTCTTAATTCCTCTACATTTACATAAATCAATATATGAGCTTTAATATACAGGTAGGGCTCAATGCTTAACCCCCACCATTCCGGTGCTTTTGATTTATATATATATATATATATATATTCATTTATATTATGAAAATCATGTCTTGTTTTAAATTTTTTGAAGATTATTATATTATTCTATTGCCTTGTCATATCCATATCAGCATGCCCCATAACTATGCATCAAATGTTATGAAATTCTTGTTTTTTATTTTATCTATTTTCATGAACCAAATTTGAAAATTTTCCCAAAGGCTAGTTGTTTGTGTAGGGCCCGTTTGGTTTTATTTTAATTTCTAATTTTTATTTTTATTATTTTCAAATTTTAAAAAGTTAGTTGATGGAATTGAGTTGAATGGATAGATTGTTGGAAAAGTAATTATTACATTGACTTTAATAAGTTGTAAGTAGAGAAAAATAGAAATAATGAAATAGAGTGATAAGATATACAGGTTATGGATAAAAGATATATATATATATATATATATTATTGAAAAATATATTTTTAAAATGAAAATAAAAATAATATTGAATAAAAATATTTAAAAATAGTAATTAATTTTATTTATAAAATAATAAAAAATATAAAAATGACCTTTAAAAACAAAATCAAATGGATTAAGCTCCCAAAATTTATCCCATATAAGTTTTGTCTGACTAGCATTAATTATAAAAAAATCTATCCCCTATAATTGTGTGGTCAAAACCAATGTAAAGATAGTCAAGGGAATATATGATTGCAACACTCTCTAGTAGAAAAATATTCCTTTTGTGTTGAGAGATCATTTCATCAACCACCTGTAAAACAATTTGTAATCTAATTAATGAGGAGGCTAAGCTATGAAAGATCCTATTCTTTCTTTCTTTCTTTCTTTCTTTCTTTTTTTCAAGCACTGTGTCTTGCAACTTGGCTAATGCCTCGTTAGAAAGGACTGATACCATTTGCTCCCACTAAGTTTTTGGGTCCCACCACACACACAGAGGACTACAACGCTGCCATTGTATGTAATTCCACTTAAGTTCATTGTAAATGTATGGCAAATAAGTCACCCAAGGTACAATTGGAGCATTTATCAATAATAGTAATTTTCGCACACATAGTGCTAAAATTTCATAATATTAAATAAATAAAATATTTATTTTTTATATGTTACTATAGATATATTTTCTTTAAATTCTTATGATATGTAAAAGGAATAAAAAACTAGGATGGAAAGAAAAAAAATTAGAGAAGGGAAAAGTAGAGTTATCTTATAATTATGAGGATTAAAAAAAAATAGCAAGTTTATTTTATGAAGACCACCTAAAAACATATCAAAATGGGGTAAGTGCTTTATATGTGGTATAGATTGCACATTTTGGCACATTTTATATATGTGCTAAAATTTTTTAACTATATAAAATAAATAAAAATATTTATTTTAAATAATTTAACATATTATTTAAATATTTACATAAATAAAAATAAAAAAAATTATAATGAAATAATGAAAGTGGGGTATAGAGTAGATGAATTGTAAATGGCAATTATTGAATAAATTATAATTATAAATATTGAAATATAAAATGAGAATATTTTAGATGTACCACTCAAAAATAAATTAGTAGGGGTTTATGTTTTTACTAAAAGTACAGCTATATTCCATAAATCTTCACCATAGTTGGACCTATTGACACGGAAAAATAGAAAAATGATTTTATTTTATTTTTCTATTTCTGATCTAATTATATTCACTTATCACACAATAATTTCACTTTAGATTAATACATATTGCTCAGATCAAGTGAATTCTAGAGAGCTTTCTAACCGTGGAGGATTAGTAAGAACACTGATGTGCAAGAAAATTATCAACTAGAAAAAGTTAAGAAGAAGAATTTATCTTCTAACTTTAATTTATTATGAGATAGGTATAAATATATTTATCACGCGATTAATTTTTATTTTCCTAATTTATTTAAGAAGAAGGATGGGAAATGCTACTGGTGGTGCAGTAGTACACTGGAAAAGCAACTTATAATTTCGTAGGCTGATGAACGGATCCAGCATTTTGCCTTTCATTGTTTATTATATTGGAAAGAATGTAAAAGGAAATATTTATAATTTACTTTTTGCTATTCGGTGATTCTTTTTTTGGGTGCAACAATTATTTGTCATGGCAATGCCTATATCGGTACGCAAAATAGTTGTACTGTCACTACGAAATACGATCACTTAAAAATGCATACTTTGGCACCACTGCTTTTTGGCATTCTCTGCCTCTCATTTTAGTCCCGTAATTTTCGTGATTTCCAAAATAGTTCTACTTGTTTTTACCGCCTACCCCCAAAAAAAGTCACATTTCGTTTCATGTCAAATTTTTCCTGACGTTAGTCCCAAATTTTGGGGGAGAAAATAGGTGTAAAATTTCACTTGTAGTCATGATATATGATGGGGATCTTGATAAATGATAATCTTAGTTATGTATTTTACGAATTCTCATAAATGGCTCAATATTTAAAAATACTAGTAGTTCGATTTCAAAGTATTTTGTCGTTGATAATTTAGATGGAACCGCACAAATAGAAGAAAACACGACCAAAATTATTTTCTTTTCGTTTATTTGTTTTTAAAGAACAAGGTTATTGTCTTTTTCTTTATTTAGAGCTAATATTAATCGGAACCAAATTAGTTAGGATTTGGTATTATAGTTTTCCTCAATATTTGTTGATTAAGGGGGTATTTGGCCAAACTTATTTAAAAAGATATTTTTATAAGTTTTTATATATCATAATATGTTTTTGAAGTTTATAAGATATTAAAATAAATTATTAAAGTATTTGAATAAAATAAAGTCTTGTAGCTTATAAGATGTTAGTAATATCAATTTTATAATTAAAATACTTAACATGTAAGAAGCTTGCTTAGATCTTGAAAATAAGTTATAATCTTATAATTTTTCCACCCCCAACCCCACCCCACCCCCCAAAAAATGAGCTTATAAAATCTTAAGATCTTATTTGAGAATCTTATAAGTTCCTTTTTGAAACAAATTATCAAAAACCTTTTTAATTCTTACATCTTATAAGCCCTTAAATATCTTATAAGATGTTTAAAGAAACTCATAAGTTCGCCCAAACACCTTCTAAAAGGAGATTTTATGAGCTTCTATATTTTATAAGATTTTTTAAAATTTATAAGATGTTAGATTTTCTTTTAAAAATATATTCTTAAATTTTTTGGCGAAAAGTAAAATGTTAGAACCTATAAGATGTTAGTAAATCAATTTTGTAATAATATATTTAAAAATTTTATAGAAGTCTGCTAAGATTTTTAAGATAAAAAAGGAACTCTTGATTATTTTTAAATGAGCTTACAAAATCCTAATATCTTATTTTAAGAGCTCATAAATTCTTTTTCAAAAAATTCTACCGAACGATTTTCCACGTTTTATATGCTTGCAAACACTTTGTAAAATATTTTAAAAAGCTTCTAAGCATATCCCAATATCCTTTAAACCTAAATTTCTATTTTCATTTTATTCTGGTGGGATGTGCCTCATTACTCGAGCAAACCTTAGCAATTAATTTGTTGGGATCTCCTCGAGATATGTGTTGATTAGGATCCTTTGCAATGATCTTGTTAAATAAATCTTATTCCGTATTGTATATGCTATAAATAAGGAAAATATTCAATCATCAATCACACATGATCATGAAACAATGTGCTCTAATTGAGGGCTTATAAAAGGAAGGAGAATAGTCATTCAGAAGCATGGAAGGAAAGTAGCCGTTGGAGTTTTTACATGGTAATCTGCATATTTAAGGAAACAACCTCATTAGAAGACAAATCTATTTAAATAAAAGACGTCTCAAGATAGAAGCAATAAGCTATTCCCAAAGTTTAGAACTCTACAAGATACTGATCTGGAAGTTGCGCTGAAAGTTTGCTTTTGCCTTCCATCATCCAGTCTGTTAGAAGTTTTCGCGATAGAGGAAGTTGCTTTTAGTTTTTGATTTTTCAATATCTTGTCTTCTCTGTAACTTCATTTGTGTTTAATATAAATGCGAGTTAAAAATCTTAAGATTATATCTTAGGTAGTGAGAAGGATTGTTGAACCACTATAAATCATTGTGTTCACTTTATTATTTGATTTGCTTTACTTTGTCTATTTGAACTTTTACAAATCTATTTAATCAATTTTGTTTACTAAATCTTTCACTTCAAAAAGGTCAAAAAGTGTTTTATTAATTTGAAAAAGATCAAGTCACCCCCTCTTGTTCCCCTTTAACTATCATAATCTATCCATAATTGAAAAATACTTTGTCCACACTTTATAGAATAAAAGCTTTATTATCACTTTATAGAACTCAACAATAACATTGTAACTTGTATTGTATAACTTGTCATTTATCAAAGTATCTTACCCTACAAATAATATCTTACCAAGCAAAATAAGTATCATTCCATTGTTTAAATCCTCTATTTCATTCCCAATTTCATTTCATGAATATGCGATATGTGTATTGAATATTATTTTTTAAAAATAATTAATTGAAAATCAAATACACTTAACTTAAATACTATAAATTGAAATATGAAATGAAATAGGAAATGAAATGGATGATTCAAAGTGATCATGACATGAGAGAAATTCTCATACAAATGCACTTGCCAGCTGCAAAATTAGTGAAGCCATGATTAACTAATTGTCGAAAACTTAATTCTCACTAATAGCAAACCAAGTACCACTACATAGTCTCTGCTTGTTTTTCAGCAATTGCAATTTCTGACTTCCCATTGATAAATACATGATAATTTCTTCCCTAACTTACTAAACTGTACTATAATATTTAATAGGAAAAATTACTAAAATTTTCTTAAGATTAGACTTTTATATCAAAAGAATTTATCACATATATGTTTCATTCCCCAAAAAAAACCCTATAGATGATAATGTTTAGTCTAAATTAGTCTTGATTTTTAGATTGGGAAATTTGATGAATTGAATATTTTAATGCAAATCTTTTAAAAATTGTTCAAATTGATTTTTACTAGATGATTTTAGTTTTAATACATTGAATTTTTGGGGAAAAATTATTATCTTAATGTTAGATACAATTAAATTTTTAAAATTGAATGAACTAAACAAAAAAAGTTCAATGTCCTGAGTTTTTTTTAAGAGTTTCTACCGAAAATAAATGGATGTACTTAAAATATATTAATTTTAAAACTCAGTAGCAATTGCCAAAATATTTTAATCCAAGAAATTCAGGGGAAATTTTGCCCAACAATAGGATAAGAGCAGATAGTTCGGGGTGAAAGTAAGAGTAGCACTAGGATCCAATGACTAAAACTTCAAAAGTTAAAATTAACTAGACTACTCAAGCTATCAAGGATCTAAACATGCTATTGATCTAGATTTGGTAAGAGAGTTATCTTGAATTGCTAATTTCCAGGGAGATAATGGTGAACTTTTCACCAATCTAGAACCTGCTAGAAACCGGCACAGTAGAGAAACAACAAATTTTGCTTACTTTCAAGATCTCCAAAATTCATGAAATTAAATTTGATCTTCTTCACTTAGTGATGATGATTTTTGAAAAATATGGAGAAAAAATTGATTTGGAATTCCTCATAAAAATTCACCAAAATAGCAGCTCTACACAATAGATCTCCAAGGCAAGCAAACCAAATGTTTTGCCTCTATTGTAATGATCCACACATCAATTGAACTTTCAATTTCTCCTCACTTTTAGCTGGAGGAAGAGAGGAGAAAGACTATAGTGGAGGCCGATTTTGAGGTTGGGAGAAGAAGAGAAAGCAAAGCTTTAACTCATGAGACATTGCTTGGAAAAAGGTTTTTGGAGGGAAATGCAAAGAATCTAATTCTTCACATCAATTGTGCAAGCGTTGAATCCTCTCACATCTGTATCTATATAGAGAGAGAGGGTGGTGTGACACCAAGGTGGCATCACACCTTGCTCAAGGGGGGTGGCCACTTGCAAGCTTAGGTGGCAAATTTAAATTTAAATCTCCTTTGAATTTTATGTGCATTTCAACTTAATTGGTAATTTAATTTTAAATAAATTAATATGCTAATTCAAATAAACTATTCATTTTATTTTTCTCTCCAAAATATACTCTTCTCATTAATTAAATTAAACACTTTAATTTAATTAACTAACCTTTGACTTAACTCTTAAGTGAACAAGCTTAACTCTTAAGCTTAATTTTGTTAACTTAATTCTTTAAGTTAACTTGACCAATTGATGATCATTTGGCACCAAATAATTAACTCCTTAATTGTTAGTCTAATTTAACTCCTTAAATTAATTGATTAATTTAACACTTAAATTAATCAAGCCAAAATTGATCCACTAGGAGAGAATATTCTAACACTTAGAAAATTTCTCCATCAAGTAGAAAGCTAATTGGATTGTGTGTAACCCAATAAGTTCTACCATTCATTAGACATGGGTTCACAACTCCTTGTGACTTTTGAATATCTTATATTCATTTTAGTTTAAAATACTTTTAAACTAATTGACTCAATTCAATTAATCTCATTGATTGAAAAGTACTCAATCTACATGGTCGATATCCAACCTCAAGCCCTTGGAGCTTAATTAATTGGCTGAAATGAATGCTCTTGAAGAACCATTATAGTTCTATGCGTACCATGCAAATATGGTCCTTCCACCTTCTATCTCCTGAAAGAGGCTTAGGGTAAAATATTTATCGGCTCCATAATAGTCTTGATACTATATATCTATTCTCAATGTTTGATTCTACTGTATGACCTCATATTTGAAAATCTCCTTTACCAAATTATCACATCACCTTGTGCAAAGATTTCTTGGAATCGATCATTATAGAATACATAGAAAATGCACTCATCTTTCATAAAAGCAAGGAGTCAAATTTCATCTTAAATCTTATGAACTTCCATGCCTAGTAGCTCATATCCAATCTCAACTTGAAAGACCCGCTAGGTGGTCAAGGGAGAGTCAAAGTATGAGGATAGGACATAAGATTACCATGGATCCTCAAGTAAGAGGTCTAATAATATACAGTAGTGTACTACCAACTTGCCACTACGGCTATCTAGTAGATTCTCTGGCGATTCTTCAGTGCCTTATTCCCTAACAAGTACTCATCAACATATAGTTGTATCTCATACGGTTGCTCATGAAATGGAGTAATATCCAACTCTTGGATTCATGTATCATTAGTGCAAGTCTATCTGGATCTTAGATGCCCTATCTCAAAAGATCTTATAACTTGGAAGATTTAAGATCACAACCATTTAAGAATTATTCCATGGTCATCGAACCAAATCCCATAGTTATGAGTGATCTAAGGGCTTCATTCAAATATCAGTGAAGTAATATAAAACATAAGATGAAGATAGCCATATAAAGAATGTCATTCATTTAAGATTTCATCATGAGTGAAAGAGTTTATATGGCTAATCTAATTGGCTTACAGGGCACTATTCCAACACCAGGGGGATGAAAAAGTTGGTGGAACGAGTTTTTGGAGTGAAAAATGGTTTTATGAATCTTTTCAAATATTAAAACTCTATTTTAAAAAGTTTAGTAATTTTTTTGTGTATATTTAGAAATTACTTGGATGAGATACATCTTTAAAATGATTTTGGAATTTATAAGATGTTAAATCTTACTTTGAAAGTAAGCTCTTAAAGTATTTGAACTTGGTATTTAAAAATGGCAATTTAGTAATTAATATAGTTAAAATTAAAGGAGTCAGTGAAGAGTTTAAAAATAAGTTAGAAACCCAAAAAGAGCTTATAAAGTTTTAACATCTTATTTTGAAAACCTATAAAATCTTTTTCTAAATTTTTTTAACAAATCCTTTATAACATCTTATAACTTTTTAAATATTTTATAAGATATTTTAAAGAGTTTATAAACTAATCCAAACATCTTCTTAATAATGGGGCTAGCCCCAAGTCCAATACCCTCAATGAATGCCACATTATTAATGTTGCACACATCCAAAAAATATATCTCATATAATTATAGGATCCAGCACAATTCTAACAAAGAAGAGTTTACAACAAAATCAAGACCGCAAACTTGGACTTACATGGAAGAATTTTGGAGCCAAAAAACTACTTATTTTTTCAAATTTAGGTTGTTTCTAAAATTTCATAAAATATAGGGCAAAAGTAGTAAAACTTATTTCTTATAAAACTAAAAATGTTTTTTTTTTTTTGCCCCTATTACTTTCCATACAAAAGTGAACTAAGGGTCATGTGTTGTCCTCATGTGTGGTTCTATTAATTTCCTAGAGCATAAGAAGTTTGAGATGAAATGTGTAAGATTTTTGAAAAATAATAACTAAATTAACTTCGTAAAGAACAAGATTAAAGTTGTAGTTTTGCATTCATATAGGATAGTGCAATTTGCAATTTTAAATCCACACTATGGGATTTTGAAAATAGTCCTAAAAACATCACGTGCATTTTGTTCCAATTTTATTTATTTATTTACATTCATGTACATCAAAGATTTCATAGGGTTTGAATCATTAATGCCACACTTATATACTGCTAGACCAATTGATGACCAATTGACGCATTTTGTCCCAAAAT
The DNA here is from genome assembly GCA_014898725.1 of Jacaranda copaia. Taxonomy (NCBI): domain Eukaryota; kingdom Viridiplantae; phylum Streptophyta; class Magnoliopsida; order Lamiales; family Bignoniaceae; genus Jacaranda; species Jacaranda copaia. Next base: position 770,632 of record JACGDI010005399.1, on the reverse strand, counting down.
TATCATGCCACTAATTAACAAGATAATACATGAAGATGGCATGTGAGCATAGTTCCTATTTTGGTAGGAAAAAACAAGGCGAAAATGTTTTTTTTTTTTTTCCTATGGGATAACAATTTTAACAATTTTGACCCCTTGATTTATTGAATTATAAAAAGTTCTAATTTTTTAAAAATCATATACTTTTAGGTTCAAAGTTCTTTTTGGATTTCTGAACTAAAAAAATTAAAAATTAAAAATTAAAATGAATGTTTAGCCATACAAGTATATGGGTGCATACACAACATTAATTAAAAAAAAAATTGAAATTTAAATCAATTAGACTTGTTAACGCCCTGAAATCTAATTGATTCACAATTTTCTAAAAACTTAAATTCAATGTGCATATCATCGGTCTTGAGTTAATTCAAAATCATACTAGAAAATTGAATGATAAGTTTGATGAAAGAGATCAAACAGTAAATTTAAAAATCCAAGAATATTGGAATGCAATGAATGCAAAATCAAGATGAACGAAGTGCAAGAAATCTTAATAGTAAGATTATCTTTGACTGATTGATCAATTGTTGATCGATTGAATTATATTGAAGTGTTAAATGTATTCATGTACAATGATTACATTGCTTTAAATACTATGACAACTTGACTCCTCCCTTCCAACGTTTCTTGAATAGGGATAAACCAAGATTCTTCGAGATCTTCCAAAAGTCTTCATTTGATTTGTAACGTATTTTCTAGGAAGGTTAATATGGTACGGGCAACAGATTTTTGGTATGGACTTCTTCTATTGTACTCTAGTTTTTATGGGCTGTCAAGACGGAGAAGCCATATATATCTTAAATGTTTAACTATATACAAACATATTAGCTTTGAATCTCCATGCTTTTGGGCCTAAATTTGATTGGCCATCTTTTGATACATACATAATATGTAAGATATTCTCCGGATCAGAATAATTGGTTATCAAACGCGGATCCATATTATCGATCAATAGATATGTCGAACAGAAGTAGAAGTCAGGTAAATGGTGTTGATGTTGTGACAAAAGATACAAGCAAGTTTAAAGTGGGGAAAAAAAACACGAAGCACCTGAACACAAAACCCAAGAAACCTCTTAAAACCAATTGTGTCAAGGACTAATATTCAGCTTCAACACTAATATGTGAAAGTCATATGTTTCATTGCAAACCAAAAGACAAGAGAAGAGCCTACAGATACACAAATGGGAAATGTAAATTGTTGAGCATTAGGACATCCTTCCCAATAGAAATCATAGTATGCCTTGCAACCATAAAACAATGGTGAAGGAAAAGACCATGTCAAGAAGTCCCTTGAGATACCGTAAAGTCTATTTATTAGTAATGGAGTGAGCATCGGTAGGAAAATTATGAAGTGATAAACTTGATTGATCCCAAACAACAACTCTTGAAAAGATAAAAGTAAAAGATTATGAAGCCCCTATAATATTGCAAGAGCGGGTCATAAAAGAAAGGATTGTGATGAGTTGAAGATGAAGAATTACATGATGCAATTGGTGTAGTGCCCCGTCCAGGAAGTGCCTGCCTCAGCCCAAGGTGCTATTCTGATTAGTCTTAAGTCATTCATATTTCATATTCGATGGGCCCATAAATTTTTTTTCACAATCTCCAAATACTAAAACATGCTTTAAACTTAAAACGGCACTACTAAGATGCCATAAACACAATATATACAAACCAGTTGTCTAATATTTTTTACCATAATTTACACATGTTGCAAATCTTCAAATCAACTTAACATATCATAACCTCTCTAAGCCAAGGCCTTATGTTCAAGAGATCCCATAAGCACGTTCAAGCACTTATCCTATTACCAAATATATCCTCCAGTCCAAGCTTGAAGCTCAAGTCTAACATCAAATCTTGTCTGGGAAAATCAAGAAATACATTGAAAGGTAAGTTTTAAGGACTCAGTGAGGGATAATAAGTAATAAATCATGAATCTATCAAAGAATCAGTAATTCAACAGAGTACTACTTGCATGAAAACAAAGAGAACATGAATATGCCAGAATAAGAATGTTAACGGATGAACTAATAATCAATGCTAGTTCGGAAACTATGACCATTGGCTCATCAGCCTGGTCATCTCGACCAATCCTTCATGAGAGGTTTAGGGACATCTCAACTAATCACAGTTGGGAGAAATTATCGTTAGCTCATATGGCCCGGGATATCACTCGATCTAAATTGGGAAACCACTCCAACCTTAATGCCCCTTTAGCAGAGTACAATTAGGAATAACAATCCCAATAGTATATGCATTTCAATTAAATCAAAAATATCATGTATATCCAATTCTTTTTATACCAAACAATTGATTAAAAATTCAATGACTCAAGCATAACAGCTTGGCAATTTCAATTTGATAACAGAATAGTAATAAAATAGTCAATTAATAGAGTAGTCAAATAATAGAACATTTAGATAATAGAACAATCAGATAACAAAATAGCTAATAATAGATTAGTTGATAATAGTTTCCAATTGAATCAGTCATAATAGCATGTCCTAAGCTCAACGGCTAGGATCAACATAACAGTATGTCTCGAGCTTAATGGCTGGGATCAACATAATAGCTTATCTCGAGCTTAACAGCTTGGAACAATATAACATCCTTAACATAGCAGCACGTCCCAAGCTCAATAGCTGGAAGCAACTTAACTGACTTAATAGTACATCCTAAGCATAACATCTAGGATCAACTTATTAGCACGATTCAAATAAGCTGACATGGCGAATCAATGATACATGAAATAAATCATGTAAGTCAACAAGGCCAACATGTAATAGCAAAATGAATTCATTTTGATTAATATCGAATACATGAACAACATGTCCTAGGCATTATAACAAAAATGATCAATTCAAATCAAGGTACGCATAACTGAACAAACCCTCACAGGGTACATAAAATGATCAACTGATACAAATCACAGGTTCAAATGAGATTAACCCTCACAGAGGTGCACAAACAATTATTAAAGTAGTAGAATCTCACAGGGTGTTCAATATTAATCAAATCAATAAACCACATAAGGTTTGAAAATCAACAGATAACGATAATCAAGATGGTGTCAAATCAATGGAACCTCACAAGGTTCAACAATACTGAATAAGCTTTCACAAAGAAAATACCAATCAATAGACCTTTATAGGGTTTTCAAAATAAATAACAAATAGAGCGGTAAAGCCTCATAGGGTTTGACAATCAATAATAGATACAATTCAATGATACAAGTACTAAAGCAGTAGAACCTCACAGGGTTCAGAATTTAAAAAATAACAATAAACAATGATAGGTATTAGATAGATAGAACCTTATAAGATTTCAACAATTAACGAGTAAGTTTATACAAAATAGTAACCCAAAGTGGGAGACCCTTATAGGGTTCACAATTAACAAGTAAGCTATAATCAAGTCAAGTACCAGATTGGTGGAGCCTCATAAGGCATACAACAAATAATGAATAGCTTATACAAGTTAATAACCAAAGCGGTAGGCCTTCATAGGGGTTTAATAACAAACAGATGGTTGTAATAAAGGTAATTACTAGGTTGGAGGGCCCTCACAGGTTTCAACAATTAACAAGTAAGCTATAATCAAGTCAAATACTAGAGTGATAGGCCCTTACCCTAAAATCATGAAATAAAAGAGCTACTTTGATCTACTAGTCGGCAAACTCCTATTCCTCATCACCTAATCAGAAGAAAGGGGTTTTTGTAAAAATTCCCATTGTCCTCATAATCAAAATTGTACTAATAGCAGTCTAAAACTAGATATTATACTATCGTACTACTCCTCAGTGATTAATCTAGACATGACTAATAGGTATTATTCCTAATTATGCCGTTATTATGGAAAATATTGTTAGGTTTTGCATCGATTCTGATAAAGAGATACAATTGGGTGCTTAGTTATAGAATTAATCTTGTAATGTTACACAAAGCCAATTATATTAAGGTAACTATTATTAATAGTCCAAATTTACTACTTTGTACTCATTTATACAAAATTAGAACCTAATTACCTAATTACCTAATTAACTTCAATTACTCAAGATTATCATATGACAGTTCAAATTCGACTTCACTAACTTATATAAACATATGCATAACTTTATCTTTTTGATCAAATTGTGCGTTCTTTTTGATTTTACAAAGTGTTGCAAAGAGTGGAAGGTATATACATACACATGTATACAAATTTATACTCATTTCCATTTATATTGAACATTTTTCTATCAAAGCTCTAGAATCATGATCAGCTTGTGTGCATGTGATCATCGTAATGAGATGAACAAACTATCCTAATGTCACCACCGTTGCTGCTAGAAAAGCTCATCGCCACTACTAAAAGGCGCATTTTAGCTCAAAGAATCAAGCCCCTCAACCTATTTTAGATTCCAACATCATTTGGCCGATCAATTGGCCAAAAAATAATCAGCCCGCCACCAATGTTGCCGTGCTAGTTTTTCTTCAATTCTGCCATCACCAAAACAAAGAAACCTATCACCTCCAAAGCTCATCACTATCGAGCTTGATTTTTCGACAAACCGTTGAGTAGGTTTGCAAGGTGAAGATATGCATAAGTTCAAGATGAAGAGAGAAAGATGTTGGTTGGTGTAGTTTTAGGTTTTGAGGTGATTGCTAGGGTGGTCGCCAAAGAGAGATGAGGGAGGTTTTTAGTGAGGAAGAAAGGAAAAATAGGGGCTAACTCAAAATTCGTATTATTTATAGAATTAAATTTTCTTTTATTTCAAATTGACCTCAAAGGTTTCTACTGACCCTCAATTGAGTCCAACCAATTTTTAGTGTAATCAATTTAACCACCAATTGCAGTAGTCCTCACATTGGGTCCACTAGCTAATAAACTTTGAACATTTACCCCTCCTAATTTAGATAATGGTATAATTAAGTCGTCTAAATTTATAATTTAGCCCCCAAAACTTGAAAATTAATTAAAATTTATACAAATATAAAATATTAAAATAAAGCATTTCTAGGGGTGTTACAATTGGTGTATAAATAAGTTTTCAATATACATAATAGTGCAAGTAAGAAAATCAACAACATATTTAGGTTAATGAAGAAACCAATCACTTTCACAAGGTTGGACAGAAATACTCTAAAACACTACTAGAAAGGACGGCTTTTATGATAGAAATTGACATTGAAAAGCTATATGTCACAAATTTATAGTTTTGCAATTATTTTTTGTCCCAAAAATATCCATCATAGAGTCTATCGTAAAGGTAAAATAGTCAAATACAATCAATAAATTACTTTTGTGGTAGCCGATTCCATTGAAAAATTAATGAAAAAAAATAAAAAAATTACGACAACAAAAGCTATTGCAAAATTAAAAAATAAATTTAAAAAATATGTAGTATTTGCAATGAAAATTATTTATCAAAAATATTTTTTTTTTAAAAAAGGTTGTTGTTTGTAAATCATTTGCAAAAATTCCTTTCATCGCAAACAAAAAAAAAAGGAAAAAAAATTAAATACCTGTGCAATGAAAAAGTTCGTTGCACGACATGTACGGAAAAGTCTGTGATGGAAACTCTCCTTCAAAAATTTCAAAGAATATTAAAAAATGATAAAACAACTTTAATGAAAATATCCACCACAAATTTAAAAATAATATAGAATAATTTGCATAAGGAAAAGGGGAATAATAACATCCATAGTAAATTAATTTTCCTCGCAAAGGGAGATGGGAACAAGCCTTAATGGTCCCCCCCCCTTCCCAAAATTTCACCAATGCCTCCTTTTTTATCATTGCTAATTAGTTTTAAATTTTTACTTTTTCTTAAGTTTAAAGCCACTGTTGGTAACCGAAGTCATTGGTGAAGCTACTAGCCACGACAAAGTGGAGGCCAACAACTGTTATTGACCTTTGCGGTGGTGGATAGGAATATTTTTATTATTTTTATTTTTTTAATTTTTTTAATTTTTTTAATTTTTATTTTAGTATTATAAGTTGGAATTTTGGGACATTGGACTTCTACATGATTTCAAATTGAGTAACATAATTTTTTTTTCTTTTGTATTAGCTTAAGATGTTGGCCTTCATGGTGGTGAACAAGCATATTTTTATTTTTGTTTTTTTTTTAATATTACAAGTTGGAATTTTTACGACATTGAACTTCTGCATTATTCCAAATGATGATTTAATGAACTATGTATTGGCTTAAATTTGAATTACATATTGCATTTACATTCAATTGTTGTTGTATTATGTTAGATTTATATTATTTGTGAATTACATATTTAATTAGGGTATGGATTATTTATTGGATTTAAGTCAAATTATTTGTTGGTTTAAGTTGAATTGCATGTTATTTCATTAAGTTTATATTTTGTAAATTACATATTCGATTAGAGTTTGGAATATTATATGTTTGATACTTATTAAATTGTATACTAAATTATGTTAGGTTTATATCTTTTGTGAATAACATGTCTGATTAGAGTTTAATTTATGTGTTGGATTTATGTTAAATTATATATTGGTTTATATTGAACTTGGATAATGTTGAGTTTATATTTTTTGAATTAAATATTTGGCTAGGATTTAGGTTATATATTGCATTTATATTGAATTATATGATGGTTTATTTTAATTTTTATGTTTGATTATGTTGAGATTATATTTTGCAAGTTACTTGATCAATTAGGATTTGGATTTTGTGTTAAAATGTATAGGTATGGAATTTTGATAAGTATGGAATATTAATAACTTGAGTTGATGCTGTGATTTTACATAAGACAATACGTATTGTTAAATGATTTTGGTTCTCATAATGAAAAGACTACAAATGATAATTTATAGTTCGGGTTAAACAATTTGCTGAATTTGCATGCATGCAACCTTAGTGTTTTATAGATAAAAAAACTTAGGTGCCTATTCTAAAAACCAAAATAAGAATTTTTTTAATCCTAATCAAGTGAATGAGCATATGTTGAAGTATGAGTTTGGACACAATTATTGGTAGTGGACTTTACATAGGGAGTCTAAACCATCTGATTTTAGTATGGATGGGAGAGCTTCAGGTAGAAGTGGGCAAGAAAACCAAACCAAACCAAACCAAACCATCAAAATGAACCGAATCAAACTTAAAAAAAATAAGTAAATCTTCCAAATTGGTTCCTTAATAATGCGGTTATTTTAGCAAAAATAGGTTCAATTAGTTACTTACTATGTGCAATCCGAACTGAACCATTTTTATTTAAAAATAAAAATTAATAATTTTAAAAATAAAATTTAAAAGATAATTGATTATCTAACTCTTGATTTAAGGAATTTATGTTTTTTTGGCAAAAGCTTATATTTTTATGTTAGTTATTAGTGAGATTTGGATGAATATTAATTTGATTGAAAGTATTTTATTTTTGGATTTAACTTGATTTGTGTCTTTACCTCGATTGTTCGGCGTATTCTTAATTTTGAAGTTACATTATGCATATTAATTCAATATATAATATGAGATGGGGATGTTGCTTGCTTGATCTGTTTTTGATTTTGAAGTTAATTTGACGTCAGACGGGAATATTATATATTATATTATTAATTTTGACATCATATTTGCTTGTTGTATTGTAGATTTTGTGATGAAGATTATCAAATTGATGGGGATTCATCCCCTATGATTGAACTTTTTAAAATGATTTGGTTCATCAAAATTGAATCAAACCAAATCAAGTTAAAATTAATATTTTATTGATTAAATTTTAATTATTTTAGGAAATGGTTAACTGGTTAACCAAATTGTAATAACCGATTTCAAATTGTGTGGTTTTTTCTTAAATAGTTATGGTTCGGCTTTATATTCCCCAAATTTTCAATTCAATTCGGTTTGCCATGGTTTTCCAAACCAAATGGAACCATGCCCACCCCTAGCTTCAAGTAGTTCTCAATCTTGTTTTGACAAGGGGCACTATGCGACCTAATATTTTTGGTGCTCAAGTTAATTGTAATGGAGAGATATGTTTGAATAGGTAGAAACCTTCAAACATAGAAGTTCAATGCGTTTGTAACATGCTGATTACTACCCAAAAACCATTGTGGTCAAGATGCAACACTCATTTTGAGTTGTCTATAACTTTGCAAATAATGCATTTAAAACTTGACTATAACATGTTGCAAAGGGAGCTTTGATCTAATAGCTCAACTTAGTAAGTCATCAAATCCTTCAGAAAACTTTTTTCTTAATAACTTCTATGAGGCAAAGAAAGTGGTGTTGAAATTGGGTTTAACTTCAATCAAAATTGATTGTTGCACCAATAGTTGTATGTTATATTATGCAAGTGATGCTTAAAAGACTGCAAGTAAATTTTTTTATCATCCCAATTTCAAACCATCTAGAGGGTTTACTAAAAAGAGAAACAAAATAGAGTTCCTTATAAATGAATGTATTATTTGCCTTTAGTTCCTAGGCTTAAAAGATTGTATGCATCTTTGAAATTGACTAAGCACATAAAGTGACACTTTAAAAATGAAAGCGAGTCATGTTTTTTATGTCTTCCATCTGATGGGCTTGCTTGGAAATATCTTAATGAAACTACCTAGATTTTGCCGCTAACCCAAGAAATATTAGGCTTGGGTAATGTGCATCTAGGTTTGACACATTTAGTCAATCTACCAACTATTATTCTTGTTGGCAGGTAATTACGAGTCCATATAACTTACCTCCTGAAATGTGTGTAACTACTCCTTACATGTTTTTGACTTGCATAACTCTTAGTCCATATAACCCATAGAGCATAATTGATATGTATTTGCAACTTTTAATTGATGAATTAAAGTTGTTATGGAAAATAGAGTAGAAACTTATGATAATTAAAAAAGGTAGAACTTTTAAATAAGGGAAGCACTTATGTGGACTATCAATAATTTTCCTACATATAGTATACTATTAGGGTGAATGACAATCGAAAAACTAGCTTGTTTAACTTAGATGGAGTGAATCAAAGCATTTAGATTAAAAAATTGGGAAAAGTATTGTAGTTTGACAGTCATCATCAGGTCCTACCTCTTAATCATATGTTTAGAAGAATAGATATGCATTCTAAAATGGAAGAATTAAAAAAATAAAACCACCTCCTAAATTGAGTAGTCAACAAGTGTGGGGGAAAGTTTGTAGTCTTACCAAAATCACTAACTTGCCACTAGATCATAATAAATTACCTGGATAAAATTTATCACATAATTGGATAAAATAAAGTATATTCTATGATTTGCCTTTTGATAATTTAGATGTTATGCATATTTGAAAAAAAAATTGTTAATGTGATAAACATTGTGATGGAAATCAAGGGTAAGACTAAAAATAATGAGCAAGTGAGGACAAACTTGGTGGAATACTATATGACACCCGAGTTACATTTGAGAAGCTTGCATAATGGAAATTATCAAAAGTTGAAAGATTGTTTTACTTTGACTATCAATCAAAACATAATCATTACACTTTGCCTGAGGGTTTAAAAATGCCATTAGGATATGCTTCAAATTTAGGCAGATGCATAGATAAAATAAGACTAATATTACATGGCTTGAAGAGTCATGATTGTCATTTATTTATGCAACGATTGCTTCTAGGTGCCCTTAGTTTGCTACCACAAAATGTGTGGAAGCCTCTAATTGAATTAAGCAAATTCTTCAGATGCACTTGTTCAATGGAGTTGCATGAAAAAAATGTATTTCAGTTGGAGAGAAACAACCCGATCATTTATGTAAGTTGGAGCATATATTTCCAGCTAGATTTTTTTATTTAATGGAGCACTTGTCAAAACACTTGTTTGTGGCACTGTAAATATAGATGGATGTATCAATTTGAGAAGTAAACAATCAGAAATAAGTTCAATTAAACATGCATATAATCTAAATATTTAATATTCTATTATTCAATTGTTTTAGGTTTTTACACGATTTGAAAGTCATGTTGATAATAGAGTGAATAATTGAGGGCTCAATGATTAAATCATATCTCACCTAAGTATCAACATATTTTTCATTGTATTACTTTGAGTCTCATATTTAGTCAAGGAGTACAAGTAGACAAAATGAAAATGAGGGAACTAATAATCAACTACCACATACTCTATTGATATTTAATCAATCATGGCGCCTTGCTAGTAAGTTTACTACCAGATGGTTGGAAGACATTGAATTGAAGGCTACTTCATTGCATGTACTTGTAAATTATGATGAAGTTAAATATTTTGAATTTAGTTTTTAGTAATACATTTTAAATGAGAAAGTACTTAAGCTAATATTTATAAATACATGTATTTTAGGAAGTACAGGGATTTCTTTTGATATTATTGGCCTTACTTTAGCAACATCTAAGTTGAGCAATTTTTTGTGGACTATTTTGTACATTGGTTTCAAACATTTGTAAGTACAAAAATTATAGTTTCAATTAAGTTTTGTTTACTTAAAATGTAATCCAGTATAAAAAGTTCAATTCTTTATTATTATAGGTGGATGATCTACAAAACATAGTATAAAATTAATATTTGGAAGATTTAGCATGAGCTCCTAGGAAAGAAGTCAAAACATGATGAAGATTTTTTGTTAATGGATACTTAAATCATGTAGATTCATTGAAAGAGTATAAAAAGATATATAATTCAAGAGTATGTTGAAGGTGAAGGATCATCTACAATTTATGAAAAACTCAATAAGTCATTCAACTAAAGTATCCTAATGTCCCCTAAAGGAGGTTGTTTTTTTTAACTATCACTAGTTTTCTAATCATGCTACTAAGATACAAAAATAGTATGGCATTGTTGAGATAAATCAAAATGCAAGATATCTATAGTTTTTTCTATTTTTCTTTGCCCAACATGCATCTCAAGTGTATTATGTTCATTATCATCGTAAGAAAAGAGATAAAGTTCATTTGAGGTGTGTAATCAAGACAAGGCCAAGAAGTAGAGTGGGCTAATGGTATATTGCCGAGAAAGTTTAGCAAGAACCACCTATAATAGTTAATTCAGATATTGATGTGGATCTAATAGAGAACTTAGTAGATAATGATGGGCGCTATGAAGAAATCAATATTGAAAAATTTGCAGTTGTAGATGATGAAGTGTTAGATGAAATTAATAATGATGCAAATGAGTCAACTAGTGAAGAAGAAGAACATGATGATGATGATGATGATGATGAGTTATATTATTATGATAATTGATTTGTATAGTCAGAGTTTATGTTTGTATTATAAAATCTTTGTATTACACAAAAACTAAATTAAAATTTTGTTTATCTCTCATAAATTTTGTTTTATTAGCTTTGTGTCATATGATTTCATATGCTATATTATGGTTGTGGAATTACTATGTTAATTTGTCATAATGATGATTGATCATGTAGTTGAGTTTATATATAATGAGCATATCACAGTTGTACAACTACTATATTAATTTTGTTTCTTAATTACACAGTGAGATTGTTAAAGGGCTATATTGATTTTATCATATTAAGTCCTATAATTTGTGTTTATTATAGATGGCAGGTAAGAGATACCACCTAATTTGAGTCGTTTATGTCTCCACAGACTCATGATGTTGTGCAAAGTCTTTCTACAGTACTTTTATAACCTTATACTCCCTTAGTTATCATTACTTCTAGTCCAAATTCGAGCCATATCCCAACTGAATCACATATAAATGTGTCTAGTCCACTACTGGTAACTTAGAGATGACTCAGAAGATATTAATTACGCCTTGAGCGAAAGAGTAATCTATCTTTTTAATTCCTATTAAGCTTTTATTTGATTTAAATTTTGTTACTGGTTACTAATACATCTTGTTAATTTTTTTGCCGTAGATTTACTAAATATTTGACATGTTCATGCAATAGGCAATATTATAGAGAAAAAGAATTAATGTGGTAAAGAAGTCCTAGAAAAAAGTGCCTAATGATGGTTAAGAATATGTAGTTTAGAGTTTAAGGAATATAAAATTTATGTATTTCTTTATTTAATTATCTTTCTATTGTAACAGTTACTAACTGTATTGAATGCTTTTCATATGTCTTACAAAACAAGTTTGTTTGGTTGAAGGAGAACGACAAAGAGGTATGCCAAATCTTTAAAAATCAAATTTAAAGATTCTAAAGAGTAGCCTATACCGTGAACGTTTAAAGAATTAGAGGCTTAATTGGATTGGAAAGACAATTTGAAATGCCTTACAAGAAGCATGGGGTCGGATGAATTCAAAAAAATTGGTACTTACAATAATGTGAATCAGGCTTCAAACTATGATGGCAAAGGTTTCCCACTCCATGCAAGTAGTTCAATATCACACATTGAATGCAAAAAAAACTAGTAATTGTATAAAATTATTAATATTTAATGTTATTTATAATTTGTTAATAATAATGCATTCGATTATAGGAGAAAGAACGTCATCACTCACTTGAAATTGCTAAGTCCTTTATGTGCATTCGTTCATCGTCAGGCTACTTATGTAAGTAATATGGTATAGAAACTTTTAAGCTCATGCATGCATATAAGTGTTATGTTATAGATATTAATTTTGTTATGTATAAACTTTGAGACCTCACTCAAGAGTTGATGAGATGAGATTTCTATTCAAAACTCCATTACTAGAATAAATAATAGGTCTCAACCAGTTATACCGTCTTAGCTTCAGGTGAGTGTTTTAATTGATTAAGTTAGTATTGTTGTCTTCTAACCACTACAATATTAACCAATGATTATTTAACTCATGTGAGTATGGATAGAGACGGTAGGTGGATGGAAAAAGGTTCGATTTATGGCCTTGGCGGTGAGTTTTCTTTCATCAAAGATTGTTCACCTTCATCTGCAAGAATTTAGGAATCACCTACGTATCCAAAGAAGAGTTTGACATATTTCGGGTGGAAAATGAAGAGTTAAAGGTTATAGCGCACAACCTGATGTAGAGAGTTTTGCAAATGGAAAAGCACCAAAGCATTGAAACTCCCATCACAAGTTCCATATCCAGCATAGCTTCATGCGCCATACCCATTGGTACCACAATAGTCATCATATCTATCAAGGCTTCATCAATCATCCTATTTTTCACCACCAAGTGACCTAGTTATGCATACTCCATTCCATTACCAACCTAAGGTGCCTTTTGTTGCGCTATCATTATCTTCTCCTAATCAAGAAAATAAAAATATGAAAGAAGATAAAGTTAATGATATTTGGTTATATGTGATGTAGATTTTATTTGATATACTTGGATAATATTTAGATGTCTGAATAACACATATTATGTACTCTAAGATTTATTTTTAAAAATGTTGATGTTATAGGTTTGCATGGCACTAGATGCAAATATTTTTTAAAAAATACTAAATAAACTAGCACACACAACACCACAAGGATATAGACATACATAGGATTCATATTTAGAATAGGAAAATACTTGGGTGAAAGCAGAAAATTCGAAGAGCAAGAAAACTTTCTTAAACTGTTAAATAGGCTCTTCACCGACATAGTAGAATCACCACCAATTTTCCCCAAGATGGACTCCTCCATTTTGGATGAAATTTTTATTGGAAATCCTTAATCCTTTAAAGATTCTTCAGTCTAAATTTTAGGCATTTCAGAATATCAGAGCTACTCCTAACACAAGCAAAAATTGGTTTCCAGAAACTGCTCTAGTCAAGTGCAAAAGCATCCAAAATAGATTGCCTCTAACACAAATGTCCACACACCAAATCTATGGCCTATTCTCTATAGAAAGGCTGGAAAATATGCATAGAATAAGGAAAAGAGGCTAGAAATTTTGTGGTGAAAGAAAGAGACAGAAGGAGAAAGTGATGGGAGACTAACAATTTAGATTCCCACTGCACAATATTGTTGGGAGAATATCACACAAAATGTGCTCACCTCACACACCATTTTTCCACTCACTCTACTATATCCATATATAGGAGCGGTCACACACCTTCTATAAGGAGCTTGTAACACCTTTAAAATTTGGTATTTTAGAAAATAATTGAAAAGGACATAATTACGAGATTTTAGAAAGTTTTGGGGTCAACTTACAATTTTTTGAGATTTAATTTGGAATTCTTACAAGATTTTTGGGGTTGCATGGTGAATAAATGTGGTCAAAGGGCTTGATCCTATGCATTAAAGTTTTTGGGGGCCTAATTGAAGAAAGATCAAACTTTGGGGACTTAATTGCATAACTTAAAAATTTGGGGAGGGCTAATGTGAAATTTTGAAAAATTAGATTATAACCTTGTAGATTTCATTTTCATTTCTTCTACTATTCATTTTCATTTTCCTTCTTCACATTTTTTTCCTCCTTTTTTCTCTCCACCTGCAACCACAAACCAAACCCCAACAACTGTATTTTCGGCAACCTCCTCCTATAATTGACCTCACCAATCAACCCCCCTCACCCCCAGCACCCTATTTCTTTCCTTTCATACATGTACCCAATGAGCTATCACCATTTTTAAACTAATAGAAACCATGGTGAGCCAGGGCAAGATACAGTAGAAGGATTTTTAGGGTCGTTTTCTGAGAACTTGTAGCATCGAGGGTATGTTGGTGACCTTTCATGGTGGTTCCTCACAATGGTGGTGATAGGAGAGAGATGATTGAAGCTAGCGAAGAAGACCCACCTTGCGGGTTCCATGGCGGTTGGCAGTTTGGTAAGTTGATCGGACTTCTAGGCATGGAGTCTAGTTGCACTCAGCTTGCAGAAGCTATGATAACCTCGGTTCGAAGAAAGATGTGGTGGTGATAGCTAAAGCTTGGTGATCGAAGGGGGTTGCTGGTTTTTCTTAGCCGCAGTTGAGGCTATTTTTGATGGCCTTTGGTTGGAGATTTGGAATTAAGAGGCTGAGAGGTGTCTAGTGGTGGTCTTGCATGAGAGTTTCACATGGCAATGACAATGGGAAAAAGTGATCGAAGCTTGATAGTGAAGACCTACTTAGATATTGTTGAGCTTGATTTGAAGTACTGCAGGCCGTGAAACTTGAAACTGATAACGCCAGTAGATTTAAGAGCTCGAACGGAGTAGTTTAATGGTGCAATGATATTTTTCAGTGGTAGAGACACGATGACGGTGAGGGGATAGTTTCGTTTCCTCAATGCAAAGTCATAGCGGTGTTCTTGGTTTGTGAATATGAGGTTTTGATATTTAAATCATAGGTAAAACTCTGATTAATTGATTTTTAATTTAATCTAAGTAAATTGTTAGGCTATCTTATGATGTAAATATTAGTTAATTAGACCAAAATTATGATTTGAGACCAAGAACTAAAACATACAAGATATATATAAGCATAATGGACTCAGACATGTTGTGTTAGATGCCAAATTTAGATTTTATAAGGATTATGTAATATAAGACTATTTACTTAAGATTAATTATGTAGGGAATTGAGTTACATTGTGTGAATTAGGATGATGATATGACATTTGTATTAGATTGAGAAACGACATTATTTTGGAATTAATATGAACCGTCGTGGTTAATTCTAGAAAGTTGAGATTCGATACAGATTTATTATGTCAATAGGGAATCTATTGTATCTAGTTTTAAATCTCTTTGAAACCTTAAAACCATCATAAATAGATAAATCTAAGTGATTTTAGACTATTAAATGATGTTGTTATAATTGTTAAGGAATATTGGAGTTGTATAAGATTCTGATTATAAGGATATTTTGATTAACTAACAAACCTGTAGACCCAACGGATCAGTAGATTGCAGCAAGTGCTTAGTAGTACTAGGACTACAAGAGGTAAGGGTTTCCCACTCTGGGTTATTGCTTTGTTTAACTTATTTTTGGGTTGTTGCACCCTTGTGAGGGTATGCTAATTTGACACTTTCTTTTCTTATTTATGGTTGTAATAAGCCCCATGTGTGGGTTTTACTGTTTCTGAACTATACTCTAAGCTGTGATTGAAATCTGTCTGTTATTTTTTATCTAATTTGAATACCCCTACGAGGGTTATGTTTGATGTCAGTTCTATTTTTCATCTGTTCTGGCGCCCAGAACATTTGTCCATTATCTGCTATTCTAATATTTATTTGTCTCGTATCTGTACTATTGTACCATATATATTACCTTATCAGCATATCTGCTATTAGTTCTATGTTTATTAGCCATGCTAGCTTATCTATGTTACGTTTACTATTTTTTGTTGTGTTGGTAGCATTTTTGCTCTATTGTATTCTGTAATATTGATTTGAAACCAATGATGCGCAAAGGATTTCCCCCTAGGCATTTGTGTAAGCGGTTATGTTTATTATCTGTATGGTGATTATATGGGCCAAGGGCCATACTGGGTGATCTGTTTGGTTATGCAAGGGAACACTAGGGATTTCTCTCTAGGTGTCACCGATACACTAGGGATTTCCACCTGGGTGCCAGTTGTACGCTAAGAATTTTCCCCTGGGTACAAGCAATACGTGAGGGATTTCTCCCTAGGTATCAGTGGTGCACTTTACAGTTCCGTACAGGCATATGCCAATACTAAGCTGTTTTGCCTAGGTAAATTATTTGCTTGTCTAGTATAAGGTAAATCTGCAATGCATGTCGTATAGCCTTTTCTCGAAATGCATATGCTTTAGATTTGAATTGCCTAAATAATTTTCTATTCGCCTGTAATATGTTCTTGGAGCAATAAGGCAAGATAGGTTTTTGTTTGCTTTTCTATATTGTCTATTTTCCTGATTTTATTATATTCAGCCTGATAAAAATTATATTTTATCGAGTTGAGTTCCTTCTCGATAAACCTTGCTATTACTTTTATTTATCCCTTACTAAGTGTTTAGATTTATTCCCATATATTTCATAATCTCTCAGACAGGGATGAGCTCTGATGGATGCTAGGTTTGGAATGAAGTACATGGTTGTTTTGTAATAGAACTAATGCTATAGTTAAGTATAGAACTTGTGAATGTGTCATTGACCATAGAGATGCTGTGATATGTAAATTTTATTTTGAAGATTACAGTGTAAGATGGCATTGATGGTATGATCTGTTAGAGGTTGCAATTTAACTAAGTTCCCTGAATCTCTTATGATATATCTGGCTTGCAATTTTAATTAGTCTCATTTGAGTTGAAACGTTTGAAATTTATAAGCCTACTATTGAATTGTAACTCTGAGATTTAAGTCTGAATCAAAGTAATACCTCAGCTTAGGTGATATCCCGAGGTAGGGTGCTATAGTGGTGGTATCAGAGCCTAGGTTTAACAATGACCTAGGCAATTAAGTATTGTTTCAATTTTTGACTGATCATTTGTTTAGGTTAGTTTAGGTACGAATATTTGGTACTATATATAGGCAAGTTCTCGCATGATTTAAGGAAAATTTGAGTTATTATAAGATTTGATCCTAGGATATGATTCTTGGTATGTGGAGTTTTTGGTTAATAGAGATTAAGCTTGATTTTGGAAATAATTCTGATGTGTATGCTTGAGGTAAGGAATGCTTGAGTCATGTTAGGATATGACTTTAGAATGCAAAAGTTTGGGATAGGAGAACATGAGGTTCTATTGCAAACTTGAATGTGGAATTGAATAAGAAATGAATTTTTGGGGTAATGCATGTTGTGGGTTAGTCAATCCTAAGATTGTTTTCCAAAGCTATGAACTGCAATATAGAAAGATGTGACACCACTAGGACATCCACAAACATAAACGTGATCCTTAGTACACTAAATCATAGTGGAGAGTCATAAGCTAATGAAGCTAAAGTACTTGAAGATTGCAAGGAAGATGCTTTAATTTGAAGACCTCATGGACAGAATTGAAGATGATGTTAAAACTTATTTTTTCCCTGCTAAAAGGTCTGAATATAGAAACAGTTGTGGTATATAACTTATTATAGTAAGATGGAAGACCCTACAACCTTATTGATGAGTATAAGGCTAGAAATTGTGGGAACATGATAGAAACCATTGAAGGATAACCTCGAGGAATTTCTAGAATTTTACCCCTTTCAATTACTGGTAAGGATTAACAGAATAGTAGTAAGAGCTTGACAAAACACGAGTTGAGAATTAGAATATCTTCTTCTTAATAAGCTAGTTAACCTAAAATGAACACTTAGATTTGTGTAAGATCGAGACTAACGATTGGACATGATACCTAAAAATTGCCTGTATTGTTAGGATTCATTTATAATGTTCTTATTAGGAACCTTTTAAATTGAGAACATATCAATATTACCTATGTGTTTAGGTTATGGTCTCTTAGACATTTAAGGAAATAATTTTGCCTTAGTTGCGAGCAATTATATATGACCAGAAAAAAAAAATATATCAAGTACAAGTTCTTGGGGTTTAGCTGATTGGTATCAGTAAGTGCATTAATGAGACCAACTAAGGAAATGCTAGATGTATATATGCTTCATAAAGAAAATTTGGCTATTCAAAGATAAGCTCATACGCCTAGGAAAAAAAATACTTAAGTCATAGGACAACCTATCTTGCTTATGTTTAGGATTATTGAAATGATGATTACTTAGATGAATCAGAGATATCATTTAAGAGTGGGAAAAAAGGAATTCTTGTGGACTGTGGAATTACTGGTGAGGTGATTTAGGTTGATCTAGGAATGGTAACCACTCTGGGTTTAAAAGTGAAACTAATGTACTTGGTGATTGGTGAGACAAGTGATGGGTAGGTGGAAGTATCACCAGGATAAAAGAAAATAGGTAGTTGAGAATACTATATAAGTTTTGAATGTTAGATATATGTTTGATCCCTCACATTTTGATCAAATCTAGTATGTAAGTGTGAACTTGTGGTGTCATTAGTTGGTTGTTGCTAACAGGTTCTGTGATCCATATAGCAATAAGGAAACTTCACGGGTAATGGGTCAATGGCCAAGGGTTCTAAGACAAGAGGTACCTGTTTACTTATAAGCTATGCTAGAAAAATACATTACACAAACTCCTTTAGTAGTTCAACTAGCGAACTTATGTATCAGAGAGGACCAACGATTATGCTATAGGGTTAACAACTAAATGGTAAAGTAGGAGTTGTAATAGATAGTTGAAGATTAGGCATTGAAATAGTTCCTCCGTCTCATTCCCCTGAAGGTTTTAGGAAGCCCTGATGATAAAAGAGCCAAGGAATGGATCCAATTGAGTATTTAGAAAATGCTTTTAAGTCATTGCACTATTTAAATGAATGGAAGGTTCGAATTACCATGTTCTTTATTGAACATTTTACCTGAAGTTATTGGAAGGTGATTGACTAAAGGTGGATAGCTGAAGGAACCCACCGAACTTGGGAGAATTTAATTGAGACTAGAGCTTATTAAATATAAGTTTAGATGTCATAAATGGGGACTACCAAGATGATGATTAGGGATAGAGTATATCCAATTAATCTCATGCAGATGGTTATCCAAGAGTACAAAGTGATACTCAAAAGGGACTAGTTGCTAGTCATCAAGCACATGATAACGCCTCCCTAATGTAAGTTGTATCTACGCTAAAGACTGGACAAATTTTTTAGGGAAGGTGGACAAGAATTCTTGATGTATTGTTAGCAAACCTTAAGATACGGATTAAAATTGAGGAAATGGAAATAGTGTGAATGCTTAGAGTAATCCTGAAGGAAGTAAGTTTATTTCCTCCTCTACACCAATTAAAATTTTTAGTTAACCTTCTACAAGGACTAGAATCTTCCTAAAGTTGGAGCTAGACTAGGTACTATTAGCTGGAGATAAGAAAAAGCCCCATAAAGTACTTATACATGGCTCCCGAAACCTTGAGAAAGCATCAGTTGTATGCTAAATTTAGTAAGTGCAGATTTTGAGTAATAAAGTGGCTCTTCTTAATCATATCATACCATAAGATGGGATAGAGGTTGATCTTTTTAAGAAAGAGGCGTAGTCAATTGGAAGAGACTAGAAAATATATTAGATGTTTTGTAGTTTTCTGTGTCTTGTTAGCTATTAACAAAGAATTGTGCATCCATTTTCTAAAATAGCTGACACGTTGATTAAATTAACTCAAAAAGGTCAACCATTTGACCAAAATGAGGATCTAAATATAAGACAGTGTGATAGATGAAATTCTAGAAGACTGCAATTTTTCCATTAGCTATTACCCGAAAAGGCAAAAGTAGTAGCTAATGCCTTAAGCTAAAAGGTTGGAATGGCTCACTTACTAGATGCATAACCATTAGAAACCCCAAGAATGGGTGTTATGCTAAAATTATTACAGCAAGTAGGATTGCAGAGATAAGTGTAGTCCGAATTACAAGATGAAATGTGACGAACCTTTAAGCCAAGAATATATAGACATTGAAATAGAAGAACAAGTTAGAAGTTTTATAGAGTCTGAGTTCAATACCAAAATTTAAGGTATATTCTATTTTGAAAGAAAAGATCAGTACTAGAAGAAAAGTTTTAAATAAGGTACCTAAATCAAGGTATATGATACATCTGAGAAGCATGAGGACATATCGAGACTTGGAAAAATAATCCTAGAAAAATTTACTAAAGAAATAGAGTAGACCGAAGATTAAATCTACTTATTTTTTACTAGTCAAAACAATGCTCATGTGAGAATTTGGGGACCAGATTCTCTTAAGGAGGGGAGTATGTAATACCCTAAAATTCGATATTTTAGAAAATAATTGAAAAGGACTTAATTACAAGATTTTAGAAAGTTTTGGGGTCAACTTATAATTTGTTGAGATTTGATTTGGACTTTTTATAAGATATTTGGGGCCACATGGTGAATAAATGTGGTTAAAGGGCTTGATTCTACATAATAAAATTTTTGGGGGCTCGATTGAAGAAGGATCAAACCTTAGGGACCTAATTGCATAACTTAAAAACCTAAGGAGGGGCTAATATGAAATTTTGAAAAATTGGACTATAACCTTGTAGATTTCATTTTCATTTCTTCCACTATTCACTTTCATTTTCCTTCTTCATGTTTTATTTCTCCTTTCTTCTCTTTACCGGCAACCTCCAACTAAACCCCTGCGATCATGTTTCTAACGACCTCCTCCCACAACTGACCTCACCAATCGACACCTTTCATCCCCTAACACCCTATTTCTTTCCTTGCATGCACACACCTGCCGAGTTATTACCATTTTTGAACCAATAAGAACTACGGTGAGCTATGGTGAGACATGACAAAAAGATTTTTGAGGTAGTTTTCTGGGAACTTGTGGCACCGAGCGTACATCAGAGACCTTGCATAGTAGTTCCTTGTGATGGTGGTGATAGGAGAGAGACGATTGAAGCCAGCAGAGAAGACCCACCATACAGGTTCCTTGGTGGTCAGTGGTTTGGCGAGTTGATCGTACTTCTAAGTGTGGAGTTTGGTTGTACTCAACTTGTGGAAGCTATTGATAGCCTCAGTTAGAAGAAAGACGTGGTGGTGATGATGGAAGCTTGGTGACCAGAGGTGGTGTTGCTGCTTCTTTTTGGCCATGGTTGAGGCTATTTTTGATGGCCTTTGGTGAATCTAGTTGGAGATTTGGAATCAAGAGGCTGAGAGGTGTTTAGTGGTGGTCTTGCATGGGAGTTTCATGTGCCTATGGTGATGGGAAAGTGTGATCGGAGCTCGATGGTGAAGACCTACTTAGATACTGTTGAACTCAATTGGAAGTGCTACCGGCTGTAAAACTTGAAAGTAATAATGCCAATAGATTCAGGAGCTCAAAAGAAGTAGTTTGGTGGTGGTGCGATATTGTTTTATGGGAAGACATGGCGGCAGTGAGGGGATTATTTCTTTTCCTTGATGCGATGATCGCAGTGGTGTTCTTAGTTCATGAATATGAGGTTTTGTTATTTAAATTATAAGTAAAACATCAATTAATTGATTCTTGATTTAATTTGAGTAGGCTATCATATGATGTAAATATTAGTTAATTAGACCAAAATTATGATTTAGGACCAAGAACTGAGACATGCAGGATATTTATAAGCATAGTGGACTCGGACATGTTGTACTAGATGCCAAATTTGGATTTTATAATGATTATGTAATATAAGACTATTTGCTTAAGATTAATTATGTAGGGAATTAAGTTACATTGTGTGAATTAAGATGATGATATGATATGTGTATTAGATTGAGAAACCATATTATTTTGGAATTAATATGAACTGTCATGGTTAAATCTAGAAAGTTGAGATTCAATACAAGATTTATTATGCTAATAGGGAATTTATTGTATCTAGTATTAAATCGCTTTGAAACCTTAAAACCAGCATAAATAGATAAATCTAAGTGATTTTAGACTATTAAATGATATTGTTATCATTGTTAAGGAATATTAAAGTTGTACAAGATTATAATAATAAGGATATTTTGATTAGGTAACGAACTCGTAGACCTAGTAGATTAGTAGACCGCGGCAAGTGCTTAGTAGTACTGGGACTACAAGAGGTGAGAGTATCCCACTCTAGGTTATTACTTTATTTAACTTACTCTTGGATTGTTGCACCCCTATGTGGGTATGCCAATTTGGCATTTCCTTTTCTTATTTGTGGTTGTAATAAGCCCTTGTGTAGGTTTTATTATTTCTGAACCATACTCTAAATTGTGATTGAAATCTGTCTGTTATCTATTATTTGATTTGAATACCCTTATGAGGGTTATATTTGATATTGTTTCTATTTTTTATCTGTTCTAGTGGCCCAAATATTTGTCCATTATCTGCAATTTTGATATTTGTCTACCTTATATCTGTATTATCTGTACCGTATCTATTGCCTTGTCGACATATTTACTAACTATTCTATGTTTATTGGCCATGCTAGCTTATATGTGTTTCGTTTACTATTTTCTGTTACCTTGGTGATATTTCTGCTGTGTTCTATTCTATTCTGTAATGTTGATTTGAAATCGACGGTATGCTAGGGATTTTCCCCTAGGCATATGTGTAAACAGTTATTTTTATTATCTGTATGGTGATTATGTGGGCCAAGGGCCATATTGGGTGATCTATTTGGTAATGCAGGGGCATGCTAGGGATTTTTCCCTAGGTATTAGCAATGCGCTATACAGTTTTGTGTAGGCATCTGCCATATACTAAGCTATTATGCTTAGGTAAATTATCTATCTGTCTAGTATAAGGTAAATCTACAATGCATGTTGCATATGCATTGGGTTTGAATTGCCTAAATGATTTTCTGTCTGCCAGTAATATGTTCTTGGAGCAATAAGGTAGGACAGTTTCCTGTTTGGTTTTCTGTACTGTTTGTTTCCTAATTTTGTTATATTCAGCCTGATAAAAATTATGGTTTATTGAGTTGAGTTCCACCTTGACAAACCCTATTATTACTTTTACTTATCCCTTACTAAGTCTTTGGACTTACCCCATTGTATTTCATAATCTATCAAAAAAGGATGGGCTCTGATGGATGCCAGGTTTGGAACGAAGTGCGTGGTTATTTTGTAATAGAACTAATGCCATTGTTAAGTATGGAACTTTTGAATGTGTCATTGACCTTAGAGATGTTGTGATATGTAAATTTTATTTTGAAGGTTATAGTGTAAGATGGAATTGATGGCATAATCTGTCAGAGGCTGTAATTTAACTAAGTTCCTTGAATCTCTTATGATATATCTATTTTGCGATTTTAATTAGTCTCGTTTGATTTGAATCGATGTTTACCTTTGAGACATTTGAAGTTTATGGGCCTACTATTGAATTGTAACTCTGAGAATTAACTTTAAATTAGATTAGTGCCTCAGCTTAGGTACTATCCCAAAGTAGGGTGCTACAAAGGTGATGCCAAGTGTCCCTTGCTTAGGTGGCCACTAACTTTGTGATTAGTGAATTTAATTGAAGCATATATTTCATCTAATGAAGTGTCTTACAATTAATTTCTAATTCTTATTCTTATTAAATGAACTCTTCACTTAATAATTCTTCCAAAAATTATGTCTCCAACTTAATTAAATCAAACATTTTAATTTAATTAATACTTGTTTCACTTTACTCTTAAGTCAAAGCATTTAACAATTTAAGCTAGTAAAAATTAATTCAACTCTTAAATTAATATTGATCAATTGATAGTTATGTGACATCAATTAATTAATTCTTAATTAATTGATCTTAATTTTACCCTTAAATTAATTTGACCAATTTAACATTTAACTTGATCAGCCAAAATGACTACAATTTTGCCTCTTCCAAAAATCGGTCATGAATTTTCTAACTCTTAGAAAATTCACCTTCCTTCAATAGGCCATTTAATTAGATTTTGTGTGTGACCCATTAGGTTATACCATTCATTGGACATAGACTCAAAACTACTCATGACTTTGGAATATCAAATATTCACTTTAGTTTAAACTCCTTTAGACTAAGCAACTCAATTCAATTAATCTCATTTATTAAAGGGTATCCAATTTCAATGGTCAATATCCAACCTTAAGCCCAACTAATAGGCCAAAATGAATGTTCTTGAAGAACTATTCTAGCATTACGCGTACTATGCAAATACGATCCTTTCGTCTCCTATCTCTTAAAAGAAGCCTAGGGCAAGATATTTGTTGGCTCCCTAATAGCATCGATACCATGTTTCTATTCTCAATGTTTGATTTTCTTTGTGACTTTATCCTTTGAAATTCCTTTCCAAATTATCACATCACCATGTACAAGGATTTCTTAGAATCGATCATTGTAGAACACATAGGAGTGCACTCACCCTTCATAAAAACGAGGAGTCGAATTTCGTCTTAGATCTCACAAACCTCTATGCCAAGTAGCTCATGCCCAATCACAACCCAAAAGACCCGCTAGGTGGTCAAGGAAGAGTTAAGCATGAGGACTGAACACAAAGTTACCATAGACCCTCAGGTTACAGGACTAACAATATGTACTAACATAAGCAAGAGAATTGGCCACTACTGACTTGCCACTATGACTATCTAGTGGATTCTATGTTGGGTCTTTAATGCTTTATTCTCTAACAAAAACCCACTAACATGTACCTGTATCTCATGCAGTTGCTCATGGAATGGAGTAATCTCCAACTCTTGGATTTATGTATCGTTAGTACAAGTCTATCCGAATCTTAGATGCCCCATCTCATAAGATCCTATGACTTGGAAGGTTTAAGATCACGATTGTGTAAGATTTATTCCATGATCACCACCCAGTACGTGACCAAGTCCCGTAGTCTTGTGTGATCTAGGGGCTTCATCTAAATGCAAGTGAAGTGAAGCAAAACATAAGGTGAAGATGGCCATTTAAAGAATATCATTCAATTAAGATTGTATCATGAGTGAAATAGTTTATAAGGCCAATCTCATTGGCTTGCAGGGCACTATTCCGACAATCTTTCACTTACCCTAAAGCCAATGCCTTGTGGCCTTAAGGCCCATCTTCATAAGATATCCTTCAAAGACGTTTAGCTTTTAGGGGCTAATACAGTGGTTCCGCTATATTCTCTTCTAAGACAACGTTTGTCCACTTAGTTGTCACCTCTATCAATTGGTATCATATATATAATGATAATGCATTTAATGTGTTTGGATTACTGATGACATTTTAGCTCAAGTCCCAAATTATCTTCTAAAAGCAATCGTAAGCTCATGTACACTAGATACTACATCTAGCCCTTGAATGAAGTTTTATCTAAATACCTTCTTTTGTAGTTTTCAAAACCACATAGTATTTCACCTTAGTAGTTATTTAGGCCATGGTATCTATTTGGAACTCTTCCAACACACTATGCCGCTATTAAGGCAAAATATGTATCCAAAAGTAGATATTAAGTCATCTACATTGGATTGGAAACTAATATCCAAAAACTCCGTGAGTTTCAATTCTCCATTGCCATATACTAAAAACAAGTCTTTAATTTTTCTCAAGTACTTAAGGATTGTTTCTACAGCTATCCAGTGACTCTCATTGGGATTGGATTTGAACCTACCTATAACACCTAGCGAGTGTGCCACATCCAGTTTTGTATATTGAAAGACAAATAATTATGCTCCATGTAGTGGATGCATAAGGTATTTGGGACATTCTGTGTCTCTCATTGATAGTCTAAAGGGCTATAGCTTGGAGAGATGAAGAACACATTCCAAAAGGAGGAATCCCCTCTTGGATTCTTCCATACTAAACCTTTTTAGTATTTTATTAAATGTACAGGACTTAGGAAAGCCCTAACATCCTTCCTGATCTGTCTTTATAAATACATATTCCCAATATGCGGGATGCATTCCCTAAATCCTTCATACATAATTGAGTAGATAACTATGCTTTAGTGCACTCTAACATTCCTACCTCATTCCTATTGAGAAGAATGTCATCAACATAAAGCACAATAAGCTGTACACTACTCTCATTGGCCTTCTTATACACATGGTTCAAACATATTTTTGACAAAGCCAAACGATTTGACTTTGTAATCAAAGTATATGTTCCAAGTTTGGGATGCTTGTTTGAGTCCATAAATAGACCTCTAGAGTCTGCAAACTTTTTGCTCATTTTCCTTGGATGTAAAACCTTGTGGTTGCTACATATGAATCCTTTATTCAATGTCTCTATTGAGGAAAATTATTTTTACATCCATTTTTCATGTCTCATAGTCATAATATACGGCTATGGCAAGTAAAATTTAAATGGATTTAAGCATAGTAACCGGTGAAAAAGTTTCATTGAAATCGATATAGGGTCTTTGAGTGTAAATTTTTAGTACTAGTCATGTCTTAAAAGTCACCATTTCTCCATCTACCCTAAGCTTTCGCTTATAAATCTACTTGCATCCAATGAGAACTATTTCTTTTGGTGGATCTACCAAAGTCTATACTTTGTTTGAGTACATGGAGTCCATTTTGGATTCACAGCTTCAAGCCAACGTCCCGAATCTATATCCAACATAGCTACCTCATAGGTCTTCAGAACATCATCTAATTATCGTATCTCATGAAGAAATCTAAACTTTTTGGATTACATTTTGATATGGTTTGATCTTCTCAAAAGTTATATATGAGGCTTTTGCAATTCTCTTTATTTCCACCATCTGTGGGATTTCTTAACCATCTTAAACTTCATCAAGTTCAACAATGCCGCCATTTCTATCCAATAGAAATTTCTTTTCCAAAAAGTGGGCGTTTCTTAAAATAAACAGTTTTTGTTTCGAGGGATCATAGAAGCAATAACCCATAGGCTCTCTAGGGTATCCCATAAACTTGCACATAGTAAATCTACCATCCTACTTATCTCCCACTATCCGTCTCATGTATGTAAGAGATCTTCAAACTTGGAGATATTGGTAAGAGAGTGCTTTGCCATGCCATATCTCATATGGTGTTTTTTGGCATTGACTTTGAAGATATTATAATTTAGTAACTTTGCTGCCATTATTAAAGTGTATCCTCAAAAGGATATAGGCACATTGAAAAAGCTTATTATGGAATGTACGATGTCTAACAAAGTATAGTTTCTCCTCTCGGCTACTCCATTTAGGGTGTGCTCGGTGGAGTCCATTAAGAGAAAATCCTATTCTTCTTTAGATAATCCAAGAATTCAATAGTTAAGTAATCACACTCTCGATCCGATCCTAGGACTCTAATATTAAGTTTCTTTTGCTTTTCTACTTCATTGTTGCACTCTTTGAACTTTTCAAAGGCCTTGAACTTGTACTTCATAAGACACATTTGTTTGAACCAACTATTATCATCAATGAAGGCGATGAAGTAAGAATAGCCTCTTCTTCCACTGACTCTTAGTAGTACACAAACATTCATATAGATCAAATCCAAAGGATTCTAGAGTACTCCATTAGTCCTACAAAAATAGCTTTGGTCATTTATCCCTTCAAACAAGATTCATAAGTAGGAAAGTCCTCAATGCCACTAACATTTAATACTTTGAGAACTTCTAAGTTGTTCATCCTATTTTTTGGAGATATGACCAAGTCTTATATACCATATCATGGAATTATCTTAGATATCTAATTTTTTACTTAGTTGAAAGCGCATTAGTGATGGTTAAGAATCTAATATGTATAATTCTTTGTTAAGTGCCATGAGCAATTAAAGAACCTATTCATTAATGCTTTCAATCTCTCATTTGATATAGAATGATCAAATCCTTTGCTATCTAAAATGGGAATTGAAATAATGTCTTCAATAATATATGGTACTATATGACAAAGGTCCAATACAAGTATAAAGTTCTCTAGGCCTAACTTATTGTACGCCTTTAGCTTTGGACATAACTCTTGCTCCTTATCTAAGACGGTGGATCATATCCACGTTGCTTGGTTCTATTCTTCTTTCTATTCTTTATAACAACTTAAAGAAAAAACCACATGCGTTATCATATATCCATGAGGAAAATTTTGACCTAAAATGCAATTCAATAAACTACATACCCTTCTTAAGGGTTGCAAGGCAACCCTTGCAAATAGCTTCTAATGGCCTATCTTGCTAAAGTAAAAAAAAATAATATCAACTATTTCCTTTATAACCTTCTTGACTCCTCCGCATGTCTTTGATAGTTGTTTCCCTTTGAGGAAGAACATTTCTTCCTTTTACCTCCATTTCTAGCACCTTTAGGGCCCACAAACTTGGAGGAGGAAACAAGTGTCAAAGGTTTGCCCTTGTCATGGTTGTCCTTTTCTAGATCAACACTTTGATCAATAAAACTTGGTGAGTATGTATGGATCAAATCCTAATAAAGATCATTGTCCATCATTACATCTAAGTTGAAAAGCTTCTCCAAGCCTAATCATCTTTAGGCCATAGTCGATGACAAATGACTTCCCATCCATCCTAGCTTGAAAAGTCTCCTTCAACAACATAAACTTCTCATACCTCGTTTGCTTTACAACTCTTTGTAAAGTTTAACCAAGTTACCATTCATGTGTCCTTTAGACTTTTAAAGTTTGTAGATGCCATCATGAGACTAGGGCATAAGACAATCTTAAGCCCAATTCATGAACTTTTCATGTTTCTCTAGATTCACATTAATCCCAAAGAGATCAGGAGTACTATGATATAGAACATATATCTGTTTGTAGGAATCTAGAATAATTTTTGAGGTAAAGTCAATTGTGGAAGTTTGGCCTGATTAGTTTATTGGATTAAAAAATAATGTTGAATGGAGTTTTAACCATTCTTGAGATTTCACAAATCCTCAAAGGTGAAAAAGTGAATATGAGTATGTGATTGAATTTGATATTAAAAAATATGTTCATGGTTTTTCAAGCATTTTTCCTCCCACTATTTTTCCAAATTCTTCACCCCTAAGAAAAATTCAGGAAATCAAATTTTCTAGAGAGAATCAAGACCCTAAGGACTTGCCAATGGACCCCCGTGATCGAGTCCTATCCACGAGCAATCGAAGGGTAAGCAACTTTTGCTAATTACATCTCATGCAACTTTTGATGTATTTTGCCTAACTTTTCATATAGACCCACGTGATTGTGTGCCATTTATATTACAAAATTTTAAGTCCAACCCACTAATCATACTTTGATTTAAGATAGCCTCACAACATCCCCCATGATCAAGTGCTAACATGTGAGGGTTCTTAAGTTAAAGGTGCATCTCATGCTAAGTGCGTGCTCACAGTTTTCATCCTAAATGTGACCCTGTGACTAAGTGTCATCACACAAGATTAGTAGCATCGTCATGGCATACACTATTGGTGGAAGGCTTGAATTAATTAAAACTCTTTCAATTTATATCTATTTAGACTTAATATTTGAAAACACTTAGACTTTCCAAGTTGAGGGTTTTTGCTTGCAAAGATCTCATCATTTTTATCTTCTTATTTAGGTTCTCTATATTCTAATCATGCATCTCATACATCAATAGGATATGGAAAGCATAAATGAGTAAATAGCCTAGCATGCTTCTAGGATGGGATGACTATGAGCCTAACCAAGTGATGCACTTAGAACCATAGGTGCATCACTCAGTTGATTTTAGGTGGGTTGAGTTAAACTAAACTATTACATGAGAGTATCCCATACATTCACGGGTATTCAAATGGCCTCCATACCTCCATAGAACTCCTTGCTTCATGTAACATTTACATAAATGGAAATCCTCACTCCTAGTGGTTCTACTCCTATAAATTTTGCAAGATAGAACAAGAGGAATACAAGCCCCATTTAATACAACCCATTTCAATAATGGAGATAAATAAAATCAATATTAGAGGCTCATGATCATCCCCATTCATTCATGATCCATTCAATGAACAATAAATAAACCACGAATTGGCATTCAATTCCAACAATTAATTGCTAATCATATTAACAAATAATTGGTCGTGCAAAAATAAGCATAACATTTATGCATCATATTTTTGCCACAAATGGAGATCAACTTAAACAAGTTTTAAAAGCAATCAAACGTGTCCAACACATTTTTTTGAGAGTTTGCACAATATTTGTGCAACCATTATGTGCGTTTCAACACTACCATGGTCACAAAAAGAACCCAAAAAGCTCAAAATTCACTCAAGACCAAACTAGGCACTGGAGGTCAAGGCTAGCTCATGGTGAGATAGTAAACTTTTAGTCACAACCTTTCCTTGAGCTGCCAAATGCCGACAACACCTCTATTTTGGGGTCAAGTGTGAATCAAGCAATTTTTAGATCAACTTTTGTGCACCAAGATATTTAGAAAAACCTATAAACATCAAAACACACAATATGCATGAAGATTTTAGATTAAAACACCTTTTAAAATTAAAATATCAAGTGCCCAAAGATGCCTGAAAAATAAGTTTAAGCAAGAATTATAATATTCAAAAATCTCCAATTATATCCAATCTTATTGGACCCAAATATGACCAAAAAAACTTAAGGCCATTTACAACATGCTATATCAGAATATAACATTCACCAATGCGAAATCAAATTTAACATCAGAAAATTGAATCAAAACATGCCCATCATATGATTTAACAATTAAAGCACACAATAGCATGATTTAATCCATCAATCAAGGAGTCACAAGCAAGATCATCCATACACTCCAACCCATCATATGGATGGAGTACATGGTGATTTTGATCTGTTATTCACAAGAACCAATCATGCAAGCCAAGCAAAATCCAAATCCATGCATGAATATGGCTCTAATACCACTTGTAGGTTTGTGTGGCACTAGGATCCAAATATTTTTTAAAAAAATAAAAATTGAATAAACTAGCCCACACAACACCACAAGAATATATACATACGTAGGATTCAAATTTAGAAGAGGAAAATACCTAGGTGAAAGCAGAAAATTCAAAGAGAAAGAAAACTCTCTTAAACTATCAAACAGGCTCTTCAACGGCATAGCAGAATCACCATCGATTTTCCCCAAGATGAACTCCTCCCTTTTGGCTGAAATTTTTACTGGAAATCCTCAAAAATTTGAAGATTCTTCAGTCCAAAATTTAGGCCAATCAGAGCACCAAAGCTACTCCCAAAAGAAACAAAAACCTACTGCCAAAAACTGCTCTAGTTAAGAGTAAAAGCAACCAAAATAGATTGCCTCTAACACAAATATCCACACACAAAATCTATGGTCCATTCTCTATACAAAGGCTGGAAAATATGCATAGAATGAGGGAAGGAAGATGGGAATGTTGTGGTGGAAGGAGGAGGGAGAAGGAGAGAGAGATAGCAGACTAACAACTTAGATTCCCACTACATAATATTGTTGGGAGAATATCACACCAAATGTGCTCACTTCCCACACCATTTGAATAGCCACTCTACCATATCCATATATAAGAGTGATCACACACCTCCCACAAGAAGGTGATGCCAAGTGTCCCTTGCTCAGGTGGCTACTAACTTTATTATTAGTGAATTTAATTAAAGCACAAATTTCATCTAATGAAATGTCTTACAATTAAATTCTAATTCTTATTCTTATTAGATGAACACTTCATTTAACAATTCTCTCAAAATTATCTCTCCATCTTAATTAAATTAAACACTTTAATTTAATTAATAATTGTTTGAGTTAACTCTTAAGTCAAAGTGCTTAACAATTTAAGCTAGTTAAAATTAACGCAACACTTAAATTAATTTTGACCAATTGATAGTCATGTGACATCAATAAATTAACTCTTAATTAATTTATCTTAATTTAACCCTTAAATTAATTTAACCAATTTAACATTTAACTTGATCAAGCAAAAATGACTACAATTTTGCCTCATCCAAAAATTATTCATGAATTTTCTAACTCTTAGAAAATTCACCTTCCTTCAATAGGCCATTTAATTGATTTTTGTGTGTGACCCATTAGGTTCTACCATTCATTGGACATGGGCTCACAACTCCTTGTGACTTTTGAATATTAAATATTCATTTTAGTTTAAACTCCTTTAAACTAAGCCACTCAATTCAATTTATCTCATTAATTGAATAGTACCCAATCTCCATGGTCGATGTCCAACCTCAAGCCCATGGAGCCCAATTAATTGGCCAAAATGAATGCTCTTGAAGAACTATTCTAGTATTACACGTACCATGCAAATACGGTTTTTCCATCTTTTATCTCCCAAAAGAGGCCTAGAGTAAGATATTTATCGGCTTCCTAATAGCCTCGATACCATGTTTCTATTCTTAATATTCAATTCCCTTTGTGACCTCATCTTTGGAAATGCCTTCTCAATTTATCACATCACCTTGCACAAGGATTTCTTGAAATCAATCATTATAGAACACATAGGAGATGCACTTGCCCTTCACAAAAACAAAGAGTTAAATTCCATCTTATATCTCACAAACCTCCATACCAAGTAGCATATGCCCAATCTCAACTCAAAAAACTCGCTAGGTGGTCAAAGAAGAGTCAAAGTATGAGGATCAAACACAAGATTACCATAGACCTTCAAGTTAGAAGACTAATAATATGCATTAGCGTAAGTAGGAGAACTAGCCACTATTGACTTGCCACTATGGCCATTTAGTGGATTCTCCAGTGGGTTTTCAATGCCATACTCTCTAACAAGCACCCATGAACATGCACTCGTATGTTTTATAGTTGCTCATGGAATGTAACAATCTCCAACCCTTAGATTTATGCATCATTAGTGCATGTCTATTTCGATCTTAGATGCCCCGTCTCATAAGATCCTATAACTTAAAAAATTTAAGATCACAATCGTGTAAGACTTATTCTATGATCACCACCTAGTGCATGACAAAGTCCTATAGTCTTGTGTGATCTATGGGCTTCATCTAAATGTAAGGGAAGTGAAACAAAACATAAGATGAAGATGGCAATTTAAAGAATATCATTCAATCAAGATTGTACAATGAGTGAAATAGTTTACAAGGCTAATATCATTATCTTACATGGCACTATTCTAATAGGTGTATGGATAATTAATTTTGATTTGTGATGGTGTATATGATGTATTGAATGGATTTTATTGTTTGAATGGATGTTTTAGATTTATACAAGTTTTGGTTGATCAATTATGGTGCATATAGGTTTTTAGGAATTCTTTAAACTAAGGTTTATTTATAAATATCCTAAAAATTTTGCAACAAAAAAAATCCATTGCAAATCTTTTTTGTGACAAAATATATACTAATGTAAAAATCAATGGTAATGGAAATCTTTCTAAGAAAAATAGTAGCCATTGCAAAATCTATGGCAACCTAAGGAAATTCTGTCAACCACATGTCAAATTGAATTCTGTGACAAAAATATAGTCATCAGTATGCGACCAAACAATCCACTGCAAACTACAATGACCATTGCGAAATCTCACAAAATCCATTGCAAATTTCATCAACACCACCATCATAAATTCATCAAAAATTCCATTGTAAAATAACAAAGTCACCAATTTTGTTGCAAAAATTTGCAAATAAGTCTTATAGATGGATTTTAGACATCATAAAGTCTATTGCAAAATGCTATTTTTCTTGTAGTGAAAGTGAGAAGTGAAACATAAATCATTCATGGAGATGAGATGGTGAAGAAAGGAGGCAGATAGTGTTGTTAATAATGTCTTATCTAGATAGAGCAAAATAGGTATATTTATGTCTTGAAAATACAAATACATGGAGGGACCCTCCTTGGTTGAGATGAAATCATGATTGGGGATAAAGAAACTAAGGTGATGAAATTATACATGAGGTACTTCTTTTAATCATATATAGCTTTTTTTAGTCAATAGACATAATAAGGAAAGTTGGGATGGACAAAACCAGATGATTACTCTATGTAGACTACCTTGTTCCATAAAAAAAGGCATTCTTGAAATTGAGTTATTTATATATGCAGAGAAGCAACAATGGTCAAGATAATATGAACAATGGGAGATTTGACAATCGCATTGTAAGTCTCGTTAAAGTTAAGAGTATATTGTTAAGCATACTCTTGAGCAACAAGACAATCTTTATAACACTTAAGAGTGACATCTTACCAAAGTTTGGTTTTGTGAACTCATTTAGAGCCACATACATTGATATTTGTAGTGGTGGTATAAGATCCTAAGTTTGTTTAAAAGGAGAGCATAAAATGTGCACCATAACTTTGCACCAATGAGAATGTTTAGAGGTTTAGGTCTAAGATGTAGAATCAAAGGTAATTGATGCAAGAGTTATTGGCATAAAGAGGATAATCCAAGGTTTTCAAGTTTCTAATTTGGCACAAGTAATAATATGGTGTGGTGGAGGAACAAATGGAGTATGAGTGGAAATATTGGGAAGAGAATTAGGTGTGAAGAACTTGGTAAAGATTTTGATATAAGAGAAAAGAGATAGGTAAGACCCCAAGTAAAAATGAAAAAGAAATAGGTTGAATAGGAGGCATATGAAGAAAAGATATGGAAAACTGAAATAAAGATATAGAGAAACTAAACATGGAAGACTTGGATTATAAAGAAGGATATGGAAAAATAAATTTGTAAAATCTAACAGACCTAGAAAGAAATAACTTTATCATAAATAGGTATGAAACACCTAAACCCCCGTTATAATCTTGCAAGATAGCATAAGAGCATACAATAAAGAGAACATGAGGATAATTTATTAGATAAAATAGCCGTTAACTTAGAAAAACTATGACAACCAAGGATTAGAGGATTGACATAGGATGGAGAGACAATTCAAAATAATTTCTAAAGGTGATTTGTGATTAAGTTAAGCACTAGAAATTAGTAATAATATGCTCGTATTAATGCCTCAACCCACAAATTGAGGTGGCAGATGGGCTTGAAAAGCAAAATATGAATCATGTTTGAACTAGTTTGGTGCTTCATTTTTTTTCTATTTTATCATTTTGTTGATGCGTGTGAGGCTACGAAATATATAACTCATAACTAAAGAATCCAAATAATTACAAAAAATGTTTTTTAGTATATATTAAATGGCACTACAACGTTGAAAAAATATAATTGACATTAAAAATTAATTATGGACATATGCAAAAAACCTTCAACTTTGAAAAAAAAATTTAAATATATTCTTCAAAGGAAAAATCTAAGTAAACTTAGTGAAATTGAAAGAAAAAGAACATATTACTTAAATTTAGTGAACAAAAAGACTCAAATATCCTTCTAATAAGTTCAAGAAAAACAAGACTCGGACATTGAATTGGAAACTGGAAGTCTAGCATGCTTGCATAACTGATAAGCAGTATAAAACTTCAAACTAAGTTTAGAATGACCATACACAATAAATTTATGCTACCGTATGAAACACAAAATAGTAGATGTATGCATAGCTTGAAGAGTAATACAACTGACCAAAGGTGACATGGAATATGGAGTGAATTGAGTAGCTTAAAACTATTGCATGTGATATGAGTATTCTTCATTGAGTTGTCCATGGCACAAAAACCAAAAGAATTATATGCAATTGAGCAATGATTATCCTAAACAAATTAATGTACAAACAAATAAATTTTATAATTAAAAAAGGTCAACTAAAATATTAGACAATTAAATGCTCTACCAGATTAAGAGAAACGTAAAAATCACTAGTATGAGTGATGACCATTACAACATGCTTTTATTAGATGCATGATATGAAATTAGAGACACTAAATATG
>JACGDI010005399.1:615588-734548 GCA_014898725.1 Jacaranda copaia | reverse complement strand
AAAAAAAAAAAAGAGACACTAAATATATTTATGGTCATATAAAAAGAAAAAAAATCCAAATATGAATTAAGTTGGTAGATAGGAAGATTAATATGAAAGAGTCAAAATCAAATAAAAAAAAAGTACCTTCTAGGAAAATTGAGAACAATCCCTATTCAAATGGTCACAATTAAAGTATAACTAACAAACTAAAAGAGGGAGATCAAAAACTTGCGATGTTGGTGGACTAAGGAGACAAGGTGTAGGATCATATGAATAAGGGAATTACTGGGGAGATAGATTGTAGGAAAAGCAAAAGACACCAATAGGATAACTATTGAAATAACTAGCCCCAAGCATGAAAATTATCACTATGGCCAGAATTAAAATAAGATGATGGCCATGGTTATTAGAAAAAAATAAATAAATAAATAAAGCACTAGATAAATCTTGATTCTAAGAGATTAATTCAATTGGAGATGAGGAAGAGGACTTTATACTAAGCACAGCATAGAATTGGGCCATCATGGATAAATAAAATCAAGTGAGCTTCAATAAAGGATGCGAAATAAATTTATGACGAAATAAAGACATGTTCAGGGAGATAATCCTAAAGGAGGCCTAAGTGCATTTGTAAAACAACGTTAGTGTCAGAAATATGACTATCAATGGCAATTAAAGAATTTACAATCTCATTACAATGGTACGTATAATCAGTGATTGGAAGATCACTTTTCTCAAAATTATAAAATTATAAAATTATATCTTGAGTTGCAAGCTACAAGACATGACTTGGTCATAGAAAAGGTTTTCTATATGAGTTAAGCATTGCAAATAGTGAGAAATTTATTGGAGCAAATTATCACCCAAAGAATATTGATAGAAATAGTTGTTTAAATCAACAAGAGCATAATAAAATCAACATGTTGCCATAAATTAAATGCAAGATTCAAAACTGAGTCATCGATGTTATCGGAAAGATATATAAGTGAACAAGGAGTAGATTCATCGATATGACCATACACAAGATAGCCCTCATGAATGGGAAGAAACAACTCACACCATAATAGATAGTTAGTAAAGTTAAGAACAAGAGATACATAATTCTTTATATCAGAGAGGCTAAAATGGAATGATATGATGGAAAAAAGTATCACAAGAAGAAGTAGTTGCACAATTAGCACTGGAGTTTGCAATAAATGTATCCCTAATAGAAGAGCACCAAGAATACTCTAAATTAATAATATGAAGGTTTGGAGAAGAAACATGAGTTTAGGAAAAGCATGATGCCACGAGAAAAAAAATTTCTCTCTATATCTTTAACTATTGCACCCCTTCTTAGAACAACACCCAAGCAGAGGTGCCATCAATTTCAATCTTAATCTGAACCATAAACCAGTAATAGGCCCATAAGAAAATTTTTTAGAACCTACTAGAGATAGCAGCAAACCTCAACTTAAATAGACCTTGACAAAATATTAAACGTATTCCATGATTCATTCCTTGTCACTAAACAAAACATATATATATCTTTAGGTTATCATTATCAATCCTTACATATCACAACATCCCAAAATCCAAAATGAACATTCAAATGATTCATATATAAATTCAAATACCTGATTTATTACAAAATAGTCTCTCTTGCTCACTATCATCTCCTACATCTCACTTAGATTATCTAGAAAAGTAATAAAGAATAGTAAGGAAGGTGAGTCTTAAAGATTCAATTAGGGAAAAATATAACTAGAGATAGAGAAAAATATTAAATTTCAACTGTAATAAGTAAGGTCATTGATAACAATCAAATAATCAGTTCAGGATTGATGGTAATCAAATTTAGACTCATAAAAATATGAAGCATGTAAACATTCAGCTAGCCTGTTGGCATCTTTTCTTATTGCTCCTCAATTAAATTATAATTACTAGTACCAAGCATCGGTATAGTATAAATGGAATTTCCTTATCTCTCCATTTGCTCGAGCACTCAGATCGGCAGGTAATATTTTGTTTTTATGGCATGGTCAACCACATGCCAAATCTTATCACTCACAATTTGCTACCTCCAATTACTTGCAAGTTAAGATCATAGGTGGGCACTAGTTGGTAGACCTGTCATCGTCAGTTTGTTTCACCCGATTGTCTTTTTAAACCTAACCCCAAGCCTAACTTCCCATGGTGTCCCTTTAAGTCGTACTTCCCAAGGGTGTCCCCATTGGTGGACATAATATAATGCCAACAGATAAGAATTTAACTTTTTAAAACAATAATCTTGATTATAACAAAGTACAAGCTAGAACAATTAATATACTAGCCAGCAAAGCGATTTCAAAGTCATAAAATGTATCAATAAGGAAAAATATAGTAGAATACTAGATTGACAAGATTTCTTGAACAATCAATATATTTATAAAAAGCTAACAAGAAATATGGAGTCAAAGGCTGTAGGGTATATGGGCCAAAAAATGAATAACATAATAAGAGTTCTAGAGACCAAAATAGAAACAAGAAATTTTATACCGAAAGCAAGATTTCAACAAAACAATCCTCATAGGGGTTTACAAAACAACAAAAAATAAATATAAGGAATTCTAACAATCAAGGAATTCAAATGATTTGGGAACATTAATTCCTAGAAGAAAGGCATGCTGAACCCTCACAAGGGTGTATGAGTTAATTAACAAATAACAAGCGAGAACTTAAGCAATTAAAAATTTCAACAAACACAAGCAAGTATAATACAAGCACATTTAACCCTTACACAGGTTTATCACAATAATAGAAAGTATGAGAACGTGCCAAATTGGCAGACCCTAACCCCCGTAGTATCAGAAAATGCAATCCACAATTAGCACTCTACTAGTCTATGGGACCTACTTCTTTGCTACCTAACCAAAGGAATAAATCCACAATCAAAATCCTTAATTAACCTAAATAACCTCCAATAATTTATAATCTTATTTTTAACAACCTAAAATCGGTAGCTATTCGCTAATATGGCAATTGTTGTTTAATTAGCACTATCATTATGATAAGACAATTATGCCATAAATATGAAAATATATATGAGCTTATATCATACTAATAGAAAGGCATAATTAGATCCTTATTTATATAATGAACCTTGTATCATCATCCAAAATTAAAATAATAGTCCAATTATCATTACTTGGTTCCAATTCCATAAAAAACCACAAGTCAGGGTTTCAATCCTTCAATTAACTCAATTACGCAAAATCATCATCTTCTAATTCAAATTTAGGTCTACTACTATGTAATAATCCATGCATGTATGTCACAAACATATCTAATTCCTACATCAACTCTTCATTTCTTAGCAATATACATGATTCTTCAATGGAGAAAGTGTAATATACATGTGTATATATAATGCCCAAACAAACTCTTTACCCAAGATTTTCTTTTGGAAGCCTCAAAACCACAAACCATCAACACCATTATGATCACCGCGACAAGGTGAGAATTCTATCTCAACTCTGCCACCATGCTGTCACTGCAGGAGACAATCATCAACACCACCAAAATGCTCATCTCAACCTCCTGAACCTAATGTCATAACCAATTTCAAGTTTTGCCACCTCAACAACCCTCGATTTTGCCTTGAAACCCCCAAAACACCATTCACACCACCGTATTGGTCTTTCTATTTCTATTATTGTTAGTGGCCAGAACTTAAAACCATCTTCACCAAATACTTCTTGGAGCTTCACCCATCACCAGACACCCTTGCCTCACCCCCAACAGCCTTTGGAAGAAGTGGCCCACCAAGCTTTGCTGTGCACGGTGTCATCCTCTCTTGTCATCAACGATAGTCCAAGTCCTCACCCTAGTATGCCAAAACATTCCCTGAGCTACCCTCTTCAAGAATCACTGCCCAAAAATCCCCATTCACCATTGCCTCGTCAAACCTACCATTCACTGTCACCCCTCATTTTTAGTCCTCCATGTTTTTCGGTGGCCTGTTTAAGTTAGTAGGTGCATGTGGTATGGGTGTAAAGCTAAGGTCAAGGGCAAGAAGGTGGTTGAATTGGTTTGGCCATCTAGTGTTCAGTGGTGGGGAAAAAGAGAGGTGCTGCGGGTAAAGGTGAAGAAAAATATGGAGGAAAATGATATTCTTTCTATTTATAATAAGCCTTCTTTCTTTGATTACAAACTAACCCACAACTTTTGACTAACCTACAATTAAGTCCAAAAATTAATAAATATAACTTAATCCCCCTTTGACCTAAAGTATTAGCCATGCAAATCCTAAAGTTTCCAAGTTTTGTTCAATAAAATTTTCAATAATTATAAATTGACCCCAAAACATTCAATTTCTTTGTAATTAAGTCCTTTTCATTTATTTTTGAGTCCTAAAATCTAACCAAATTAATATCTTAATTTTTAAATCCTCACTTTTTGTTATCCCAAATTTTAGGGGTATTACATTGAGTTTACAATATGTGTGTACATATACTGCAATAGGTAAAGATAAAATTTAACAAAGAAAATATTATGTAATTTTAATAGCTTAGAGATCAAGAACAATATCTATCATATGTCATGATAATATCTTTTATTTATCAGTGTGTTCTCTATTTTATTGAACTAAGTGCCCTTTGTGTTGGATTGCAGGCATGTAAGAAGAATGTAACATAAGTTTGGCAAAATAATGATATTTGTCAAAAGAAGATAGTTTCTCTTTTTAAAGTTAAAATTGTATTGCTATTTCAAGATAAAAATGTATATCATTTTACTACAATCACGATAAGGTAACTAATCTATTACAATTTACGATGCATGGACATGGACACCATAAATTGAGCACAACATGACACAAATACGATGATACACAAAATCTTAAAATTTTAGGGTTCGACATAGTACTAACATAGTTATTATAACATATATTTATATATATGGTTATATATACACTAAAAAAAATACTTTTTACTGGGATTAATTAAATGTAGTAAAAAATAATTAAGTGTTGTAAAACGTTATTGTGTAACACCCCTAAAATTTTATTTATAAAATATGATTTCACTGTTATTTGAACATTTTATGAATTTTACATGATTAATTATTTTAAAAGTTTTGTGGGTTAAATTATAATTTTCATATACTTAATTGTGCATACTTTTGATCAATTTAGGGTTAATCATAATTTTCTAAAAATTTTATAATTTAAAATTTTATTTAAAAAGAAAAAAAAAGTCAAAATCAGATTTGAGAAATTGGGCAGGCCATTTTTCTTTCCACTTTTCTTTCCTTTTTCTTCTTCTTTCCTTTTCTTCTTCCTTTTTCTCTCTTATCTTCTTCTTCTTCATCGAAGCTAAACCACCATCTTTGGCTTATTTTCAGCACTCTTTTCACCACTCCAAACCAACCAAATTCTTCCCCTCACAACAACCAACACCTCTTACACCTCAAAACCACCAACTAGGCGGCGGAGCGGTGGAAAACAGAGGAGGACCGAGGCGTGCATTTCACGGGGGTGTTGGGTTTTTTCTTTCTGGCAATGATTCTCCATTTTGAGGGTAAGGTTAGGAAGTGTTTGATGAGAGGATTGCGATGGTACCTTTGCATGGCAATCCCGAAGGTGGCGTTGGAATCCTTACAATGAGAGAAATAATCTAGTGGTAAAATCTCATTTTTCGACGGCAGCGGACGGTGGTACTCTAACGACTTTCAACCAATTTCTCCTCCTCATTCTGATGATTGTAGTAGTGCTCTTGATTCATGGTTTCAAGGTGTCGATTGAGAAATATAGGGTAAAATACTAGTGAATTGAATAATTTGATTCCTGATGTAACGAAAATTATGATTTGGGATCAAGAATTGAGACATGCAGGATATATATATAAGCATCATGGACTTGATCATATTGTGCTAGATGCTAAATTTGGATTTAATAAGGATGATGAGAATTATATAATATTATGATTAATTAAGATAATTAGGCTATTTAGCTATGATTTATGGAATTAAAATATTATTGAAATGCTGGGATGATGATATGTAAATGGGAACCGAGTTATTCTTCTTTAACAATTAAGGCGAATTTCATGACTATTCTGTATTAGTGGCTTAGTTAGCATGTTTGTATTGATAGTGCGGCCTAAGCTCTATAAGTGTGGTGTTAAGAGGATAATTAGTGGTTTTGGAATATTGATAAGTATATTAGTAAGA
The DNA here is from genome assembly GCA_014898725.1 of Jacaranda copaia. Taxonomy (NCBI): domain Eukaryota; kingdom Viridiplantae; phylum Streptophyta; class Magnoliopsida; order Lamiales; family Bignoniaceae; genus Jacaranda; species Jacaranda copaia. The sequence continues at coordinate 728,377 of JACGDI010005399.1, read as the reverse complement.
TCTAAGGTTAAATGTGGATTTAATTGTAAATATACTCTTTTCGATTAGGTGACGTAGAATTGGAACCCAAGGGCCAGTAGACTGCTAATGGTGACTGTAGTGAACTGAAACTACGAAGGTGAAGGTCTCCCACTTTGGGCTATTGCTTTGTTTAACTTGCTCTGAGATTGTTGGTAACCCCTGTGAAGGTCTCCCACCCTGGGCTATTGCTTTGTTTAACTTGCTCTAAGATTGTCGGTAACCCTTGTGAGGTCTCCCACTTTGGGTATTGCTTTGTTAAACTACTCTAAATTATTGAAAACCTCTGTGAGGGTTTTCCAATCTAGCGTTATATTTCTTATTTGTGGTTGGAATATACCCCTGTGTGGGTTTCTCTGTTTCTGAATCATATTCTGATCTTTATTTGGAATATGTCTGCTATCTGTTATTTGTTATCTAATTTAAATACCCTTGTGTGGGTTATTTCTGATATCAATTCCATTTTCTATCTATTCTGGCACCCAAAACTTCTATCTATTATCTGTTATCTGCTATTCTAATATCTGTCTATCTGTACTATATCGATTACCTTGTCAGCATAATCATTATTAGTTTTGCATTTATTGGCCATGCTAGCTTATCTATTTTCCATTTATTATCTTCTATTGCCTTGGCGGCATACTGTTTTGTTCTAATCTATTGCTTTGAAACCAACAGTGCGCTAGGTATTTTCCCCTATGCATCTGTACGAGCAGTTATTCTATTATCTGTATGGTGATATGTGGGCCGAGTGCCAATCCTATGCAGAATATTGGGATACATGGGACACACCTTGCAATCCGCTTGGGTGTCCATGATATGCTAAGCAGTCCCCTTAGGTATCAGCAGTACGCTAAGTAGCTCACTTAGGTATTCATAATGCGCCATACGGTCCGTATGGGCACACCAATTGTTTGCCAAGCTGTCACACTTTGGGATTATTTGTTTGAATGGTATAAGGAGATTTCACTATGTAGGTTTGTTCTAATTTGTTGGATTGCATATTATATTCAGGTTTGTTCTGTTTTGATCGAATTGTGATTGTTTTGTTTACTCTTGGAGCAATAAGGATGGTGTAGTTCTTGGTCTATATTTGGTTGTTATATGTGCCAAACGAGCCATCTGTATTTTTTCCCGACTGTGATCGATTGAGATGCTCTATATCTCCTGAGCAAAATTGGTTGAGATGATCCCGGGCCATTCAAGCCAACAATTACAACCCTGACTTAGTACTTATTAGAAGTCTTGAATTTGATATCGTTTGTTCTTGGACTTGTCATTGCCTGCATACCGAACTTGTTATTGATTGTTCTTGCTTGTTTTTGATGTGTCTCTATTTTGAACATAAATTGGCAATTTGTTGGGTGGATTTTCCCCGACAGATCCCTGTTATTTCTTAATAAGAATATCCCTCACTAAGTCCTTTGGACTTATCCCTTGTACTATTCATGTTTCTTAGACAGGATAAACTGGCGAAAGTGGATCTTTACCTTGGGCTGAAGAAAGGATATAATATGTAATTGAATAGGTGTTTATGTGCAAGTTTAAGATCTCTCGAATGCTAAGTTTGGAATCGAGATGTTGTGATATGTCAACTATAAGCTAGGATTTGAGACTTGTATAATTTTATGGGTATTTAGTAGTTGAACCATGATGTGTATATTGTGTTTTATTTTGATCAATAGCTTGATTTTGTCCCTGCTTTTGGTTAATTAAGTTTAAACTGCTTTTGAATCGTAATTTACATTTGAACTGGAGCGGTGTCTCAGCATAGGTGCTATCCCAGAAAGGGGCGCTACATACTAATTACACTTGCACTATAGTTTTCCAGTCGTATGCATTGCAACTGAAGTAAAAGCATAGATACACTTTTTTAATTGTGGTAATTGACAAATTTAATACAAATTTAAAGTGTCGTAAAAAGTTATCAATTACAACACTATTTTTCACCACAATTAAAAAGTGTAGTATATAATATTTGATTGCCACACTTCGAAAAATATAGTAAATATTTAAATTATTTTTTTTACCATAATTAAATATAGTAAATCAATTAATTTGGGGTATTATGAGGAATTTTACCACTTACCTATTTTTTTAATTTATAAGTTTATTGGGATTCAAAGTCTTAATCTTTTACTTATGTGTGTGAAAGTGACACCACTAGGCCAATGGGTACTTTGTTATTAATTAGCTAATTTAAATACATTTTAATTAATTAATCAAATATTTTTAAAAATAAAAATTATTGGGGGCAAATATTTATTTTGCCTCCAAATTTGGGGTTTTCATACTATTTTGAGGGATTTTGCTAACTAGCTAAGTATTTGATTAATTACTCAAGTATTTTTAATAAATTGGAGGGGATTTTTTGCTTTATCTCTAATTTTATTAATTAAAACAATGAGTAGTTAGGATTTTTTTGGGAGGTTTTATTTGTAACTTTAGGATTCAATTAATTAATTAATTAGAAATTTATAATAAAAATTGAAAGCAAATTTTTAATTTTCCTTGAATATTATTTATTAAACCTTTCTTCCAATATATTTTCTTTTCTTTTTTAGTGAAAATTTTTAATATAAGATCTTAATTTTTGCACTAAATTTTCATAAGTTTCATTGTTTTTACTTCACTAATGAAAAAGTATGATTAATTCATAAATTTTTTGCACGATTTATGTAAAATTGTAGTAAATGTAACATGTTATTCACCTTATATAAAAATTGTAAATAAATATATTTTTAACTCTGATAAGATGAAGTATAGCATTTAAATATATTGTACCACACGTTTGGAATTCTATACTAAAATAGTAAATCATAGCAAATAATCCCATTTTACTACATTATTTTTAGTGAAGTAAAAAAATATTATAGCAAAAAAACATATTTTCTTATACTGATATAGAACTGTTATTGATTAAATTAGTGAACGTAAGATAAGATATTTATCAAAGAGTTCACACCACAATTGTTTTTAGAAAAAGTAAAAATTAAATGTTAAAATTAACATATTTCAACTCCAAATACATAACCAAAACCCAAAAAAATTATCTTCATAGAATCCTTAAATGAAAATAAGTATTAGACTCCATAGAAACTATATAATGAAAATTATCACTGCAAAAAATATAGTATTAGTCATAAAAATATAATAATGTGAAATTATTTATTAATGACATATATTAAGCAACAATTACTTTTATTTTGTTACTAATGATACCTTTTTAAGTAACAATAAATTTTATTTTAGTATGATTTCAATTGTTATTATTGATCATTAAATTACACATATATGAGACAACCTATTAAAAATAAAACTATTTCTACGACTTGTGATAATATATTTATTGTTATTAAAAATATTTACTGATAACCAATGGTAACAATTCAAACACAATGTTTTTTCCTATTAAATTTGTAATAATCATTATTCTTACGAAATAATTTTTTTATCACTTAATATATTATTAATGTCTACTTTAAAGTTGTCATTGTTTTTTTCTTGTAGCATGTCTAATCATTCAAATTCATCGAAATATTATGGCCATTGCAAAAAAAAATTTACTAAGAATTTATTATTTTATTATTATTTATTAGCCCCGACAATTCATAAATTCAAAAGAGAAGTCCTGTCATGTCCTCACTGTGTCAGATATCATGCTGATTTTTTTCTTATTCCTTTGCCGGGTCAGTGCATGTTCAATGTTATACAAACTTTTGAAGTCTTCATTCATCATAAATTGCAATGGATAGAGTACAACAACTCTTATTTCAACTTATGCTTTTCTAGCATTTATATGAAATGATATATATTTATTTTAACCAATGTTGTTAATCATAAATTTCTATGCACATGGTGCACATAATGAGGATGTATGGTCACTAAAAGCTAGTTTACATACTATAATTAGGTTGCATTGACTATTTAATGTGGCAAAAGTTTATTGTGCAGCGATATAGTTGTAAAATAAAAATTCTTTGTATATAATTATTGGTACTCTTTGTCGACATATGTGTTTACAATTTATTTACATTTAAATTTTATTTAAAGTTTTATTGGTGAGCACAAACCTCTTGTTTGTTATATGTTACGATGACATGAATGATATCACCTTCTTTACATAGGAATCATATGTCGTTCTTATTTCATTAGTTTCGGTAACAAGTTTGGTTTTCTCTTTGAGCTTATTAATTCAACTTCATTTATGGTTGTTAAATTACATTGCATGTAAAATATTGTTTATTATGTCTATTATTATCATCTTTCCATTTATATAGAAATTCATAAATAATGAACTAAATAAACTCATAAAGTGTATATGGAACCAATATATGCCTTATTTACATTTATTACATAAAATAGCAATCAACAATGACTAAGCACATACGCTTCATTATACTAATTTTTTTATAAATTTTTGTATAATCTAATAGTTTCTTCACTGTAGGTTTTAAAGATCCCTAAAATGCATGGGGGTCATGAAAAAATGAAAGAGAAAAGAGAAGGGTTAAAAAAAACATAGATGCACATTACAAACTACAAAAGCTTTAGAAAATGAGTATGCTTAAAAAAACGTAAAAGAGAAAGTTGAAAAATAAAACAAAATGAAAGAAAATAGAAGGCAAAACTGAAAAACAAAAAATTGTGACATGGGTGTTTTATATGACATAATTTCAGTTGCATCATTTCTCCTATCAAAGTAAACAGAATTTGGAAAAGTACACTGCCATCCCTAGCCTCTGTTAATCATATTGAGTAAGCATGATACGATTTGAACAAAATAATCATATTTTCCATTTAATCACATAATTTATGCATCAATCTTCCATCCCATCTCTTAAAGTAATTAAAGTGGTCAATTACCTAATGATATTGTTCTTACATTTTTATATACGAGATTTGATGTTCAAACTATAGCAAATTTGTGACACCCTACTCAGAGTAAACCTAAGCTGAGATATCAAAACAATTCAATCTTAAGTTTGAACCTGAATTACTAGCAACAAACCATAAAATTTTCTTCATTGACAATATACCACAAGCAGCGAAAATAATCATTTCAATCATTACTTACAAAATGATAGTGATCAAGTCAAAAGTTCATTCTAAAAACGTCAGCAAGCATATATGTACAATCCCAAAGTATCCTTAGTGTCTCTAACACATCACAACATCTCTAAGGATCACATGTAATAGTCTTAAGGCCCATAAGTATATAACCACATCTAACTATTACAAAAGGGAACATCTCTTCATGCCTGATCTAAACTTTCATTCCTAATCAAACCTGTCTGCAAAATTTAAGGGAAATCAGGGTAAGTCCAATGGACTTAGTGAGGGATATACAATTAAGCAGTAACAAGAATCTGTCAAGAAAGGAGAACATCTTAACAAATTTAAAATTAACAAGTAGTACAAGTGCAGTTACAATACAAATAAGTACGATAATAGCAATAGGAAACTCTCTTGCCTTATTACTCCAAGAGCATTTACAAACAAGCAAGAATGAGTACAATGAGCAATCCTTGATAGAATATGCATTCCAACAAAACAAGTAAGGCATGCATATATTCAACTTATACCATTCAAACAAGTATTTCCAAGTGTGACAGCTTGGCATACAATTGGTGTGCCCATACAGATTGTATGGCATATGTGATGCCTGGGGGGAAATTCCTAGCATATTGTGGATACCTAGACAAACTGCAAGGCATGTCCTATGTTTCCCAACATTTCGCATAGGATTGGCATTTGGCCGAAGTACTATCTCCAAGTATATACGACAAGTACAACAAGTACATCAAGTATGAATCAAGCAATCGAATATGCTACCAAGGCAACTGATAATAGAACAATAATAAGAACTGATCATATCAAGTACTAATCAAGACAAATAGGAGTTCTGGGCACTAGAACAATCAAGAACGATTCAACGGAGTGATACAAGTACTAACCCACACAAGGATATACAATTAGACGAATCGAGTACGATCAAGTGTAGAATCAAGTATGGATCTCAAGTAAATGAGCAAGAACAATCAATCAAGTTATGAGTAGGTATAGTTAAGCACATTAACCCACATAGGGGTTTTGCCACAAAAATAATAGATGTAACAAGGCCAAATGGCAGACCCTCACAAGGGTTTTCAAAAAGTAATGAGCAAGCTTACACAAAGCAATAACCCAAAATGGGAGAACCTCACCTTCGTTAGCTTAGGAAATACAATCCAAAGTCACAATCATTGATCCTCAAGTTCTACCTCTTCGCCACCTAAACAAGATAGCATAATTATAGTTAAAGCTACATTTAACCTTTTAATACATCATCATCATGCTTATTATAATTCAAAATTACCAATTAACTCATTAACATGATAATTTAAAGCTTAATGACTTTGTCATCTCAAAACAATAGCTAATAACATTAATGTTTCCCAAGTACATTTCAATTTCCATATCTGTTTCATACATCAAAAAATACTAGCCCACTTTTATATCATTTCATTATTTAACCTAATATCTCACTAATTGCATAGTTCCAGGGTTAACCTCGTCTTATATAAAAGATCATGGTCATAACATATTTCTAACCACACATATAGTTCATTCCAAATCAATTTCTAATCATATACTATTCAAACTTATAATACAATCCTTAACATCATATTCAAGTCAAAATCTTGGCTTTATGCATGAATTTAGGTCTAAAATTCACATTTCCAGACTCCTTTTTCCTTGCTTGGTGTTCAATCAGTATATGCATATACACATAACATCTCATCTTATCCTCAAAATCTAATTCTAGACAAGGTACAACAAGTATAACATACATATATTAATAACATGATACAACTAAACAAAATCTAAAATTCGCCACCAAAATTCCAAAACCACAAACCAATAGCATAGAAGCAATTGTCGTATTAAGATGAGAAGACTATCTCTTCTCTGCGCTATTGCCATTGGCTACTGTTCACTACCATTAAACAATTCAACACCACCACCATTGGATACCTCTCATCAAGAGCTTTCCAACGGTACCCTTAGTTTCTCATTTCTGCGCTAGAAAAAGGGTTAAATGCCACCTCAAAGTTTGCAAAGACATTTATCTTTACCGTTGATTTCTGCCCTCGCCGCCACATTTCTCCATTATGTAAAACTTCATGTGAGTCTCCTCACCTAGTACTACCTAATGACCCCCTTAGAGTCACCATTTAACATCAGAAAGTCTAAAACCCAATTATCTTCTAAGTTTTCTTTGGTGACTGTCGGCCGTGCATGGCTGGGTTGCTGTGGGGTTAGTGAGGAAAAGAAGAAGTGCATTAGTTTGGTTGGTAAAGATAGTTTCCAAAGGAGCTTGTCAATGTTGGTACATGGTCGTGGGCAAAGAGAAAAGGATAGAAGAAAAGGTGAAGAAAATGAAAGAAAAATGGAGAATAAGGGAAAAAAAATCCTGCTGCCCATTTTATTAAATTCAACTTTTCATTTTTGTAATTTGGCCCCTAAAAAAATTTAAGTTATGTAATCAAGTCCCAAGCTTAAGAAAAATTATGGCTGAACCCTAGTTGACTAAGGGTTTCCTATGCAAGCCGCAAACCTTCCAAAAATTGCGCAATCAAGTCTTTGAAAATCATAGTTTTTCCCTAACAATTTTCAAATAAAATAAAGTCAATTCCATAAAAATAAAATTTTGACCTCAACTTTTAAAAATAATTAATAAATAAAATTCATGCAAATTACAAATAATGGCAATATTATAAATACAATCAAGCAAACTCTAGGGGTGTTAAAGACTCCCCCTCCTTAAAAGAATCTAGTCCTCATATTTTCACCTAAAACTTGGAAGAGTTTAAGATATTGTTGGCGTATGAGATCTTCTCTCTCCCGTATTATTTCCTCAACATTATGGTTGCACCACAACACTTCCAACTAAGGAATCTTCCAACTTCAAAGTTCTCAAACTTGCAATCTAAAATACATACAGGTTGCTCTTCATATGTTAGGTCATCCTTTAATTGCACGCAGTTAGGCGATGTAATGTGAGAAGGGTCGGGATAGTACTTTTGAAGTTGCTACACAAGAAAGACGTCATGTATTCCTCTCAGATTTTGGGCTAACTTGAGATGATACACAACTGGTCCTATTTTTTCACAAATCTTGTGGGGCCCAACATACCTTGGGCTAAGTTTTCCACCCTTACCAATTCTCCTAACTCCTTTTCATGGGAAAACTTTGAGGAATACTTCATCTCTGACTTCAAATTCCAAATCTTTCCTCTGAGTGTTTGCATAACTCTTTTATCTATCCTCGGCTATTTTTATTTGCTATTTGATCACTTGCACCTTCTCAATTATCTCTTATTTAACTTAGGTTTTATGGTATTTGGAGACTAATCAATACTACTTCTGTGTTTCTCTAGATCCCAGTATACTAGAGATTGACATTTTTACTATACAGAGCTTCATACGGTGCCATTTGAATGGTTGATTGATAGCTGTTGTTATAGGCAAATTCGATCAATGATAAATGTTGCATCCAATTTTCTCTAAAGTCTAGTACACAAGCCCTCAACATGTCTTCCAAAACTTGAATAACCTATTCTAATTGCACGTCTGTTTGAGGATGAGCAGTAGAACTGAACTTAAGTTTTGTTTCCATATGTTCCTATAGACTTTTATAGATTCTCAACATAAATTTTGAATCTCAATTTGATATAATATTGGCCGCAACTTTGTGTAGATAAATAAATTCCTTAATATACAACTTTACCAGTTTTCAACTCGGCAGTGTGTTCCACTAGCAAGAAGTGCTTTGATTTAGTCAAGCAGTCCACTACAACTGAAATACTGTTATATCCTCCTCGAGTGGTTGGTAGCCTAGTTACAAAGTCCATAGAGGTAATGCCTCCATTTTAATAATGCAAATATGACCGCAGCTAACTAAAGGTCATGTGTTAGGTAATTTTCTTCATGGGGTTTTATTTTTCTAGAGGCATAGGCGATAACACGCCCCTTTTACATCAACACACATCCCAACCCATTATTAGAAGCATCGATAAATACCACAAAGCCTTCTAAGCTATCCAAAAGAGCTAGGACCAGAGTGGTAGTTAACTGTTGTTTTAACTCCTAAAAACTCCTTTCGCAATCATTATTCTAATCGAAGGGCCGATCCTTTTGCGTCAACTTGGTTAGCGGGTTAGCTATCTTAGAGAAATCCTAAATAAATCTTCAATAATAGTTAGATAACCCCACAAAACTTTTGAGTTTTGTAACATTCCCAAGGTATTTCTAGTTGACAATTTCTTCCACCTTAGAGGGGTCAACTTCGATCCCATTTTAAGTGATGACATACCCAAAAAGATTATTTTCTCCATCCAGAGTTCATACTTGCTAAATTTAGCATATAGTTGATGCTCCTTCAAAGTCCTAAGGATAATGTGAAAGTGCTTGGCATGTTTGTCTTTAGTCCTGCAAAACACCAGAATGTCATCAATGAAGATAACTACGAAATAATCCAACTACGATTTGAAAATTGAATATATCAAGTCCATGAAGGCTATTAGTGTGTTGGGCAACTTAAAAGGCATCACCACAAATTTAAAATGACTATACTGGGAATTGAAAGTGGTCTTAGGAATATCTTCCTCCTTGATCTTCAATTAATAATACCTTTATCTCCAATCCCGTTTCGAAACAATCCTCACCCCTTACAGTAGATCGAATAATTTTTCTACTTGAGGTAAAGGGTACTTATTCTTAATAATACCTTGTTCAATTCCTACTAATTGATGCACATCCTTAGGATCCCATCCTTTTTTTTGACAAATAATACTGGGACTCCCCATAGAGATATGCTCGGTCTAATGAATCCTTTTACCAACATTCATAAGGTTGATTCTTCAATTCTCTAAACTCAACTAGGGCTATTTAATAAGTGGTCTTTAAAAATGGTGTAGCCCTCAGTAAGGTGTGAATGACAAATTTAATTTCTCTATCTGAGGGTCGCGAATTCAATTCCTTAGGAAATACTTTTGGGTACTAAGCCACCACTTCAACATTCTCCAGCTCCATAGTGTCCTACAGCTTATTAATGAGGCATGCCAATAATCCTTACCTATCGTCTCTCAAAATTTGTCTAGCCTCCATTGTTGAGATGATTGGTATTGGGGATGCAATATCACCTATGTGACATGTTGATATTATCATCTCTCCATCGAGAGTGATGTACTTGGTGAAACAATTTACCTAGGCTTGGTGATGATATAACCAATCCATTCCAAGTATCACATCATAACCCTATATGGGCATTTGTATGAGATTAGTGGAATACAATCAATTTTTGATCATAATCGAGCAATCTCAAAACATAATACCATCATTATCCCTTCACCCAAAGGCATTCTAACCTCTATTTGATAGGTCATAGTCTCGAGTGACATATTTAGTTTATGAGCTAATGCAACAAATACAAATAAATGTGAGGTACCGGGTCAAACAATACTTTACTAGAAATGTTAAAGATATAAATCATGCCTTCCACCACATTATTAGGATCAAAGGCATTTTCGCTTGTAAGAGCATAGGCTCATGCTCGAATCTTCTATTTCCCACAGGTGGTGGACCTCTCAATTCAGGGTAATTTTTCATGAAATACTGATCACTTTCACATCACAGACACTTTCCTTACTTTTTCCCTCATTTTGTCACATCATGGCCCGATGCTCCACAATATCCACATTTTATTGGTTCCTTACCTTGATATGATTTTTTCATCTTATTAGCCTAAGGGTTTTGCTAAGAGATACCTCTAACTTGAAGTTTAGGCTGCACCTTACTTATGCCACCGTGCCCTCTTGGGTGCAGTCTATCCTTTTGATTTTGTTCCTTAATCTTATGAATCTCTTGCAATTTTTCCTCTAATTATAAGGCCTTGCTCATAGCTAAATTAAAATTCTATAATTCCAAATTAGCCAAGCCTTTTCTTAACTCCAATCATAGGACTTGTAAAAATTGCTTAGTATGCAAGCTCTTATCTCTTCGGATATGTGGGACATATTGCACTAGCCTGCTAAATGTGGCTTTGTACTGGCTAACAGATTAATTCCCTTGAATTAGGTCTATAAATTCCTTCTCTTGTGCTTGCTTGGTCACCAAAGGTATATAATTGTCCTTGAATTCTTGAGAAAAATTCTCCTAAGTTTGAGGAGTTCCTATCTCTATCCGTCTACACTTAATCATTCGCCGTCAACTTCTTACGGGCCCCATCAAAAGAAATGTGGCAAATCATGCTCTCTATTCACTTAAATATCTCAAAGTTCTAAATATACTATCTAAGTCTTCCAGCCATTCTTCTACTTTATGGTCATTTGGTCCTCCATAGAATTTTGGGGGGTGAAATTGCAGAAATTATTCCAAAGCTCAATTAGCTAGGACTATTTTTGCTATTCCAGTTCTACCAGCTAGTTGATCAGCTGGTTGCCCACATCTTTATCTTTTGTGATATATTAGCTCTATTCGAGAATTCTCATATGATTGGTTCATTAGGGAAGTTTGAGAAACTTCATCATTCGATAAGTGATATGGATAAGCAGATGCTCCTTAGCCAAGAGCATAAGGTGCATGAGCTCATTGGCCTAAGGGTCTTTCTCTTAGATTTGTCCTTACAGGTATAGAAACATTACCACTACCCCTAGATGCCATTAATTCTCAAGATTTCAATCCTAGGAACATAAGTTGCAAACCAAGCTTCAGCCAACACAACCCATTATTATTTGAGTAAAGAAAATAAGAACAAAATAATCAAACACCAACTTAAACAACTTAAGACCAACAAGGAAATTAGTACATAGCTGTCATATATTGAAATTGTTAACATTAGATTAATATCAAAATTGTTAAAAGTTATATTCAAATACGATAAGTTAACTAATCGACTACTTTGCCAAAATAAAATTGGCAGGGCAGTGAAAATATACCTACATATATAAAGCAAGGATAACAAAGACAATCGTGTCATAAGATACAACCCTACTAACAAGCAATAGCCTATGGCACTAAACTTGAATCTCGTCCTCATCAATGACACTATATACCACATTTATCTCATCATCTCCACATTGATTGAAGTCATCCTTCTTGAGGTCGAGGTCCAGGTCCAGGTCCAAGTCCCATATGTTGTTTGGGTCTGCACCATCCCTCTCATTGTTAATCTCAAGTGGTACTACAACTGGGGGTTCTGGAATGGGATTTACATCGAGGACTTCCACAGGTTCTTCTTCTAGTTCTTTAGATTTCTCCTTTATCTCCATTTTGGGTTCCCCCTCGAGTATAGTTGCTTGTTCCCAAATGGGTTGCTCTTCTTACTATAACCCATATTTGTGATTAGGTGTAGGGGTCGAATAGATACCTAAAGGTCCAACTGTAACATCAATTCCTGTGTTGTCATTAATAACTTGGTCAATGGCCATATCATAATACTCCATCGTACGACCTATCTCATCCACGATAGGGTAGGGGATACAAACTAACTTCTTGTAATTAGACTACAGTGCTCAGAATGTAGCTTCCATGTTGCCCCGTAAGTTGCAAAGTTCTTGAATTTACGCCTCTGCTATACTAATCCAAAGGTATGCTCATTCAAGATCACCCATAATGCAGTTCACAAAATCAGCAAATATATCATGGACACCTATACGGACTGAAAGACGTGTCCTATGTATCCTAGCATTTCACATAAGATTAGCACTTGGCCTAAGTACTAACTCCAAGCAAATATGATAAGTATAACAAGTACATTAAGTACAATCAAGCAATCGAATATGCCGCCAAGGTAACTCATAACAAAATAACACCAAAAACCAAATATATCAAGTACCAATCAAGGCAGATAAGAGTTTTGGGCACTAGAACAATCAAGAATGATTTAACAAAGCACACAAGTACTATCTCACATAGGGTTATACAATAAGATAAATCAAATACGATCAAGTGTACAATCAAGTATGGATCTCAAGTAAATGAGCAAGAACAATCAATCAAGTTACGAGTAGGTACAGTCAAGCACATTAACCCTCAGAAGGGTTTTGCCACAAAAATAATAGATGTAACAAGGCTAAATGGCAGACTCTTATAAGGGTTTCCAATAATTAATGAGTAAGCTTATACAAAGCAATAACCTATAGTGGAAGAAACTCACCTTTATTAGCTTATGAAATGTAGTCAAAAGTCACAATTACTAATCCTCTGGTTTCATCTCTTCGCCACCTAACCAAGACAACATAATTATAGTCAAAACCCACATTCGACTTTTTCATAGTACATCATCATGCTTATTATAATTCAAGATTACCAATTAACCCGTAAACATGATAATTTAAAGTTTAATGACTTTAGCATCTTGAAAAAATAACTAATAACATTAATGTTTCACAAGAATGTTTCAATTTTCATATCTGTTTCATACATCAGAAAATGCTAGCCCACTTTTATACCATTTAATCATTTTAACCTAATATCTCACCAATTGCATTGTTTCAAGATTAATCTCATCTTATATACAAGATCATGGTTATAACATATTTCTAACCACATATATGGTTCATTCCAAATCAATTTCCAATCATATACTATTCAAACACACAATGTAATCCTTAACTTCGTATTCAAGTCCAAATCTTGGCATTATGCATGAATTCGGGTCCAAAATTCATATTTCTAAACTTCTTATTCCTTACATGGGGTTTAGTCAACACATCATATACACATAACATCTCATCTCATCTCATCCCTAAAATCTGATTCTTGGCAAGCAACAAAACAATAAGCAAGGTACAACAAGTATAACATATATATAACATGATACAACTAAACAAAAATCTAAATTCACCACTAAAATTTTGAACCACAAATCAATAGCACGTAACGATCATCGCATTGAGACGAGAAGACTATATCTTTACCACTGCCCAAAAATTCAATGTCACCACCATTGGACACTTCTCATTGAGAGCTTTCGAATGGTAACCTTAGTTTCATATTTCTCCACTAGAAAAGAGATCAAACACTGCCATAGAGTTTTCAAAAGCCTCATATCTCCGTTGTCAATTTTTTCCCTTGCCGCCATGTTTCTATGCCATGCAAGGCTTCCACATAAGTATCCTTACTGAGGACTACCTAATGTACCCCTCAAAATCACTATTTAATGCCGAAACGTCTGAAACCCAATTATCCACCATGAACCCATCTTCTCGATTGTCTCTACATCTCTTTAGTGGCCATTAGCTGTGCACGATAGGATCGCTGTGGAGCTAGTGAGGAGGACAAGAAGTTGATTGGTTTGGTTGGTGAAGAGAGTTGCTGGAGAAGCTCATCAGTGTTGGGGGGTGGTCATAGGCAGAGAGAAAACAAAGGAAGAAAAGGTGAAGAAAAAGTATGGAAAATGGAGAATCAAGGAATAAAATTACTTGATGCCCATTTTATTAAATTCAACTTTTTATTTTTGTAATTTGGTCCCTAAAAAAATTTAAGTTATGCAATCAAGTCCCTAGCTTAGGAAAACTTATGGTTGAACCTTAGTTGTCTTAGTATTTCCCATGCAAGCCCCAAACCTTCCCAAAATTGTTAAATCAAATCTTTGAAAATTAAAGTTTAGCCCTAACAATTTTCAAATAAAATAAAGTCAAGTCCATAAAAATAAAATTTTGACCTCAACTTTTAAAAATGATTAATAAATAAAATTCATGCAAATTTCAAATAATGGAAATATTATAAATAAAATCAAGAAAACTTTAAAGGTGTTACAAATTTTTTATTAATGTGTCTAAATAAAAAATCCCTTTCAACAAAGTAAATGAGCCCTAAATATATTCTACTGTTAGAATTAATGTCTGTAATATATGTTTTTGGTACATACTTGGTTTTAGTTATATGCTTTCCAAAAATTACTTTCGTAGCTCCATTTCTTTCTTTATAATTTGACAATGAACTCTTTTGCCTATGTTTTGCAATAAGTCAAGCTATGACAGTTAACTATTCAAGACATATTGAGTTGTCCATCATCCAACGGCATAAGTATTTCATGTAATATGAAAGGTCAATAGTTTGAATCTTAACAAACTCCTGATGTATGTCCATATGTTTAAATGTTAAAAAAAAAGAAATTAGTTGTTCTAGAGCCCCTCCATAAGTATTTTTGCCCCTGCCCTCTCTTATTTGGACACTTGAATTATATCAAATATCTACATCCTAAAAAAATAAAATCAAACAAAAATATTCCCTTAGTGTTTCCTTGTTATACAATACCGAACATGCTTTTGTTTTTCTTGCCAATCATTTTCACAATTTATTTACAATTCAATTTTGAAAAATCTAACAATACAATTATGATTTTATGTGAAACCATTAAGTAAATTTATATTTTGGTAATATTTCTCAATTGTAACACCCCTAGGATTTTCTTGATTTGCATTAATTTATTGCCACTATTTTTATTTTTATGAAAATTTTACACAATACTTATTTTTAGAAGTTTCTTGGCCAATTTATAATTTTAACAAACTTGATTTCATTTTAATTGAAACTATTGGGGCCAATTTGTGAATTTTATGGACTTAATTGCACACAATTAAGGATGTGTGGGGTTCGCATAGAAGGGCTTTAGTCAATAGGGTTCAAGTGGTAAATTTTAGAAACTATAAAGATTTAATTGAAGATTGCTTAAAATTCATTGGAACCAATCTGCAACATCCAAAAATTCAATTTTATAAAATTTTGAAAAAATTTCAATCGAGCAATTTCTCCTATCTTTCGTTTTCTCTCATTCACTAGCAATCTCATTTTCACCATTGGCGAACTCCCACTGTCAGCCATTCTATCACTAAACTAAACTGAACAGTCACTTCCCTTACCCTTTGGCCACACTCATGCACCACATGCACCGTTGATCGAGCGGCAACTCACTAGGAATGAAAGTTGAAAAAAACCCATATCGTAGTTTTAATGACGAATGGTGAGGCTACAGTTGGAGCTTGAATTAGGACAACATTTTAGAAGCCCTCAGCATAGAGAAGCTGAAAATAGCACTACATGGGAGTTTCTCATGGCAGTGGTAATGGAACAAAGTGATCGGAGCTCGATGGTTAAAACTAACTTTGAAGACTGTTGAGGTTGGTTAAAGGTGCTATAGGCCATGAAATTTGAAACTAAAGGTGACATTAGGTTCAAGAGCTCGAGATGAGCATATTGGTGATGGCATTGAGATTTTCCAACCACAATGCGGTGGTGGCGAAGAGGTAGTTTCATCTCTTCGATGTAATGATTGCACTTGTGTCATCAGTTTGTGGTTTTGAAACTCTGGTGGAAAACTTTGGCATTTAGACTTAGTTGAACCTTTAATGTGTATATAACATATGTTTTATTTTTCTATTTTTGTTGTATCCATGCCAAGAATAGGAATTTGGGATGAGTTGATATGTCTATATATGTGTATTTTGATCCCCATGCAAAGGAACATTGAATAGTGGACCTGGACTTATCATGCAATGCCAAAATTAGGTTTTTAAATGGTATTAATCCGAAGGATTATACAATGCGATTGATAAGAAATTGGTTTGTGGTTTTTCAAATAATTGCAATGAGATTAATAGGAATATTGAATAGTAGACCTGGACTTAGTTGCAATGAGATTTTTAAATGGTACTCGATGTGACGATTGCACTCATGTCTTCAGTTTGTGGTTTTGAAACTTTGGTGGCTAACTTTGGCATTTGGACTTAGTTGTACCTTTAATGTATATATATTACATATATTTTACTATCCTATTTTAGTTGTATCCATGCCAAGAATATGAATTTGGGAAGAGTTGATATTTCTACATATATGTGTATTGATCCCAATGCAAAGGAATATTGAATAGTAGACCCAAACTTATCATGCAATGCCAAAATTAAATTTTTAAATGGTATTAATCTTAAGGATTATATAATGAGATTAATAAGAAATTGGACCTTAATTTGTGGATTTAGGACCTAATGATATTATTGGGGTTAATTATTGAGAATTAAGCAATCATTTCAATTTTAGTATTAATATTGTGATAAGATTATGTAATTGAATTTTAGCTTATATTTTGATAAGTGAAATCGATATGAAACCGAGATCATTTTGGCAACACTAATCTTGTTAACTATTATTGGAACGATAGTGCTAATTAAGCAATGGATTATAATGTTAATCAATTTATTGGTGAATTTGGATTATATTGTATGTATGATAGTGTTGTATTAGGAGTTAAATGTGGATTTTGAATACAATTATGCTCTTTTAGCTAGGTGATGAAGAGTTGGGTTCCAAGGACCAATTAACTAATGTTTTAATTGCATTTCTTAAGATAAAAGAGGTGAGGGTCTAACCTCTTGGGTATTTGCTTATATGGCTTGTGAGGGTTTGCCATTTTGGCCTTGTTATACTTATCTATTCTTGTGGCATGCCCCTATGAGGGTTAACTTGCTTTATTGTACTTGCTTGTAACTATTGAATTGTACTGGTTCGTTTATTTGAGTTATGTACTTGATTGTAATCGATTTGCTTGATTTGCATACCGCTATGTAGGTTAGTACCTATTCACTCTATTAAGTCATTCTTGTTTGTTTTGGCACCTAGAACTCCTATCTATCTTGATCGGTACTTGTTACTATTTTGTACTTATTTTCGTCATGAACTGTTATCAGATACCTTGCTAGCACACTCAATTGTTTGCATCCTATTATCTGGCCAGTTGGCTTGACTGTACTTGCTTGTTGTTCATATATTACCTTGTTGGCAGATTTGATTGCTTGAATAGTTCTTGTTGTACTTATTGTACTTATCGTACTTACATAGAGACAGTACTTAGGTCGAGTGCCAATCCTATGTGGAATGCTAGGATACATAGGATACGCCTTGTGGTCCGCCTGGGCGTCTATGATATGATAGGTATTTTCCCGTGGGTATCGGTAGTGTGCTAGGGATCTTTCCCTGGGCATCACAGTATGCCATACAGTTCATATAAGTATACCAATTGTATGCTGAGCTATCATGCTTAGAAGTACTTGTTTAACTAGTATAAAGTGAATTGATATGCATGTCTTACTTGTTTTGTTGGAATGCTTATGATGTAAGGGATTGCTCTTTGTACTCATTTTTGCTTAATTGTATTGCTCTTGGAGCAATAAGGCAAGAGAGGTTTCTATTTGCTACTGTTGTTCTTACTTGAATCGTAACCGCACTTATATTGCTTGATGAGTTTTAAATTTGTTAAGATGCTCTCTTTCCTTGACAAATTCCTATTATTGCTTGATGTTTTATTCCTTATTAAGTCTATTTGACTTACCTCCATTTCCTTTAATTTGGTAGATAGGATTGAGTAAGATTGAAAGTTTTAATCTGGCATGAAGAGATGCTTCTTTTGTAATAGACCAAGTGTGCTTATGTATATATGGGCCGTTAGAATGTTACATGTGAACTTAGAGATTTTGTGATATGTCAAAAATGCTAAGGATACCTTAGGATGGTGTACATATTTTGCTGTTCATTGAAGAATAGACCATTTACATGATTACTAATGTTTTGTGAGTAATTGTTGATATGAAATTCCGCTGCTTATGGGTTAATGTCATTTGAAAGAAATTTTACGATTTTTTGCTAGCATTTTAGGTTTAGACTTAAGATTGGATTATTTTAATAGCTCTGCTTGGAGTTATCCTAAGTGGGGTGTCACATAAATAATTTTTTTAGGATATTATTTTTATAATTTATCTTCTAATAAGTTAGGATACATGAATTGGTGAAACAAATAAAGAAAACACAATGATGAACTTCAATGGAATATCTACAATTTGTATCAAGGGCTTAAACAATTACAACCAAATTCTAAACTTGACCTTATGGGAGTATATTTTCCATATTAAAGACCTTTTACTTATAAATAAAATAAAAAATTAAATATATTTTTTTGGATGATGGATAAATTATTACATCCAATAGATACTAGATGATTCCATGCTTGATAAAACATATTTATACTTTAATATTACAATTTAAATTACTTTATTCACAATATTTATACTACATTGTTACCATTTATTTGACATTAACTGTAGATAATGTAACACCCTTAGTATTTTATGGATTTTATTTATAATATATGATTTTGTCATTACTTGAAAATTTTATGAATTTCATATTATTAATTATTTTGACAAATTTTTGTGGGTTAAATTATAATTTTTATAGACTTAATTGTGTAAACTTTTGAATAATTTGGTTGGATAACTTAAATTCTTGAGAGGCTAAATAAAAAAATGAGAAAAATGGGATTTCAAAAACCATCAACTTATTTTCTTTCCTTCCTATTTCTTTCTTTCTTTTTCCTTCACTTTTCTTTCCCTTTTCTTTCTTCTCCTCCTTCTCAGCCAAGACCACTATCTCTGATAAAGCTCACCGGCAACCCATCTCAGCCATCTTACTCCTTCAGTTTGTTCTCCATACCAACACCCTCACTCCTAGCCATACAAACACACATATATGATGGCAAAGCAGTGGCGGCAAGAAGACCCGAGAGAGAGCACTCATAGTAGCCAACTGGGTTCTCCATTTTCTAGCGATGATCGATAGTTCTAAGGGGTGCATTAGGCAGCACTCGATGTGGGAAGCACCGTGGAAGTATTGCATGGCAACTTTGATGATGGCGGAGTGTTGATTCGAGAATGACAATGTAAGAGACAAATGTGACTATTTTTAGCCCGTTTCAGTATCTACATTGCTCAAAATTCAAAACTGAAGGTAGCATTAGAATTCTCTCATTGAGAGAAACATTTTTATGGTGAAGCTGAATATTTTGGCGAAGGTAGAGAGACAGTTCATTCGTTTTGATATATGATCGTCCCTATACTATCGGTTTGTGATTTCGGACCCTCGGTAGTAAAATTTGGATTTTGATCGATTGTTGCATGTTATACATATATATCTTTATGCATGCAAATGTTGAATTTTATCTTGAATGAGCTGTTGAATCGATATATGTACCTCTATGAACTGTTTACCTATGAAAGGAATAAGGAGTTGGGAGATATGAACTTTGGACTCAAATTATGGTTGATATTAAGTTAACCTTTAATTTTGATATTAGGACATATTATGGGTTAAATTGTATTTAAAATGGAAATTTGACTAGAGAATAATGCATATGTATTGCTTAAGATTGTAACACTTTGAATTGTTTTCATGGAAATTATGTTATTTTGGAATTAACCTAGACTGTCATAGATAATTTGGAAATATTGATTTTGGAGAATTTTGTGAGGAAAGATATTAATCTATATCATCCTGATAATAGATAAGGCATTAGAATGCTTGATTCATTTTTAGAAGGCTGTTAGAATTGAACAAGAATTTTGATTCTTGGAATATTTTCCTATTTAGGTGACGATGAGCTAAGCACTGGCAAACAGTAGATTTTGAATTTGACTATTGCTAATTGAAACTACAAGAGGTGAGTGTCTGCCAATCTAGTACTTTTTTTTCTTATTTATAGTTGTAATAAGCTTCTGTGTGGGTTTTACTGCTTCTAAACTATACTCTGAACTGTGATTGAAATCTGTCTATTATCTGTTATCTGATTTGAATAACCTTGTGAGGGTAATCTCTAATATTGATTATACTTTTTGTCTATTCTGGTGCTCAAAAAATTTATCTGTTATATGTTATTTGGATATCTGTCTGTCTCCTATCTATACTGTTTATACTATATCTGTGTCTTGTCAGCATATCTGCTATTAGTTTTATATTCATCGGCCATGCTATATGTGTTTTATCATTACTCTCTGTTACCTTTATGGCATTTTTGTTATGTTCTATTCTGTTCTGTAATGTTGATCTAAAATCGACGGTGTGCTAGGGATTTTCCCCTAAGTATCTGTGTAAGGGTTATTTTTGTTATCTATACGGTGATTATGTAGGTCAAAGGCCATACTGGGTGATCTGTTTGGTTATGCAGGGGCACACTAAGGATTTTTCCTTAGGTGTCAATAGCACGCTAGGGATTCCCCTTGGGTACCAACTGTACACTAGGGATTTCCCTTAGATATGAGCAATACACTAGAGATTTCCCCTTAGGTATCAGTGGTGCACTATACAATTCCATACAGGCATCTGCCATATACCATGCTATTACACTAAGGTGAAATATCTGTCTGTCTGGTATAAGGTGAATCTACAATGCATATCTTATAGCTTTTTCTTAAAATGCATATGCCTTAGGTTGAATTACCTAAATAATTCCTATCTGCCTGTAATCTACTTTTGGAGCAATAAGGCATGAGAGTTTTTTGTTTGCTTTTCTATATTGTCTATTTTCTAGATTTGTTATATTCAGCTTGTTTAAATTATGTTTTATCAAGTTAAGTTCCTCCTTGATAAACCCTGCTATTATTTTTACTTTTTCCTCTCTAAATCTTTGGACTTAACCCTATTGTATTTCATAATCTCCCAGATAGGGATGGGCTCTGATGGATGCCCAGTTTGTAATAAAGTGCGTGGTTGTTTTGTAATAGAGCTAATGTCGTAGTTAAGTATGGAACTTGTGACTGTTTTGTTTACCTTAGAGATGTGGTGATGTGTAAACCTTATTTTTGATGGTTGTAGCATAAGATGGCATTGATGGCATGATCTGTCAAAAGTTTTAACTTAACTAAGTTCCCTGAATCTCTTATGATAGTCTATTTTACAACTTTACTTAGTCTTGTTGAGATAAATCAGTGTTTAACTTTGAGACATTTGAATTTTATGCATCTTCCGTTAAATTGTAACTTTAAAATTTAAGTCTGAATCGGAGTAGTGCCTTAGCTTAGGTGTTATCCCTAGATGGGATGTTATAGAGGTGGTATCAGAGTCTAGGTTCAGACGACCTACGTATGAATGTCCGATAGAACTCATAGTTACCACTATTTGGGTTATTTTGAATGTGCACTTAAGGTGATGATAGGACTATTAAGTTATAGCAGGATTGATAAAGTATAGTAGGATCCTAAGGTTTGACTTTAGAATATATTACTTGATTTTGTTGAGACAAAATTCTTAGATTTGTTGCAAGATGGCCAGTGGCTCTGACAAGGGAAAAGTACCTGCAAATGACCAAAGTAATGAAACTCTAGAAAATAAGATCAAGGAGTTGAAAAAAGAAACGAAAAACCTTAGAAAGATCTGCAGGGCCCTGGAAGAAAAATGTTATGGGCAACATGAACATCTTCATTAGGCTCAAGAAGAGGTTCTCACTTTAAAAGGAATATTAGGTACTCAGGACTACTTGCACAATCAGGTTATGGGTGACCTTGAGTGTGAGTGCCTTCGAGTTAGTATAGTCGAGGTGTAAATTTAAGAGCTTTGATCTTTGTGGGCTAACATAGAAGCGACATTTCAAACTTTACAATCTGATTATAGGAAATTGGTATAGTTTCCGCACCCAACAACAGATGAGATGGGTAGAACGATGGACTACTATTATAGGGCTATCGATTAAGCCATCGGTGTTGGCCTTTAGATAAACATAGAGGTTAGACCATTAGGCACTCATCGAACCCCCACTCTTGATCGAGGACAAGGTTGGCAATAGTAGGAGAGCAAGCATCAATACTCGAGGCAAAACCAAAGGAAGAATTGGATGAGGAGTCAGAAGAAGAACTCAAAAAAGCCCCTAATGCAGATGTTATTCCAGAACCCCCAGTCATGGCACCATTTGAGACGGATGATGAAGGAGATCAGTGGACATTCAATCAGGCAAGCTAGCTGTCTAACATCACTGATAAGGAAGATTCAATACGAGTCTTGATGTTGTAATATAATAGTATGTTAGTAGGACAGTAGTTGATGCCCTCTAACTATCAAACCTTGTAACCCCTAATTGATAACTTAGTGATTGTGAATGATATCATCTTTTTTCCCCTTTTTCGTCATATACCCTATCATTTTGTATACGACTGGGTGTATCGTTAGCATAGCTAATTTTGCTACTTCTAATTTGTATATACACTTATATAATCTTACTATTGCTAACTTATATTATGATAATGTATGACTTTTAGGGAAATTTTTTTAATCTTTCTTTCCTATTATGAATTTTGACAGTTTACTTAACTCATATTATTTTCTTTATAAGAACTTGAATTGTTGAAGGGATGCTGAGAATTGGAATGTTGATTTCAACTTTCAATTAAAGGCTGAGATATATTTTCAACATCTTGAGACCATGATGGCATCCCATGGCAGTGTCCATGGACCTGTATCACCCCGATTTAGTCAATGAGAAAGACCTCCTAGGCAGTAGTTTCAAGATTGTCATGCTCCTAAACAAGGTATTCTGACTTATTCTTAGGCTAAGTAGAGAGAAGAGGTATCATAAACTCCTTTAGTTAGCAGCTAATGGGACTTACATATCAAAGAGAGCCAGAAGTCATGCCACCAGCTCAACCCATATCTGAAGATCGAGCTCTACAAAGATTTCTTCATTTTCAGCCCTTTAGGTTCTAGGGATAACTAGACGACCAAAAGGTCAAAGAATAGGTTGAAGACCTTAAGGTTATATTCAATACTTTATGCTATCTTGACAAACAAAAGGTGTGATTTGCCACATTTTTCCTGGTGGGATATGCTAGAAGTTGGTGGAAAATGATAGATCATTGTTGGGCAACCTCAGGAACGCAGAGGACATGGGATAATTTCACCAAAGAATTCATGGATAAATATATACCTCTAGTGGTCAAGCAATCTAAGGAACATGAGTTCATGAACTTGATACAAGGAAACTAGACTATTAGTTAGTATGAGGCAACCTTCAGTAGACTTATATAATATATGCCCTACGTCTAGAATGATAAAGGTCAACAAATTTAATGATTTACTTAAAGATTATGGCCAAAGTTAAGATGGGGTTTAGCCATTTTTTATTTGCCAAATTTCAACATAGCAGTCAGTAAGGTACTATAATAGGAATCAGAGCTACAGGAAAATAGGAAATTCAAAGATAAAGGTACAAAAAGAAGATAGTCTTCTGGTGGATTGAGTGGTACTTGTAAGAAACAGTGGAGGCCACAAGCCGAGAGTATAACCTAGAGAATTCCTTGGGCAGATGGGATGGTGAATCAGGCTCAAGATAAGGCACAAGCATTATACGGATTCTATAGGTCAGTTGGTCATGAGAAAGTGAACTGTTGGTGGAGACATGGTAAATGCCTACGATGCGGTAGTAGCCAACAGTTTCTAAAGGATTGCATAAGGAAGAAAGCTCTAGTTTCGATAGAAAAAGAAAAATAGAAGATCTAGGCCCGTGCTTGTGCCCTAATTGGAAAAGATGTATCGAACCCCAATGAGGTAGTAGAAGGTATGATTACTATCTCCAAAACTCTTGGTAAAGTATTATATGATCTCGATGCTTCCCATTCTTTTATATTTGTTGAATTCTCCAAAAACTTGAATATGAAACTTGAAACCATGGGTTATCAAGTAGAAGTAAGAACACCTATGGGAGTATGTTTAGTCACTGATGTCACATATTGGGATTGCCAAATTATGATTGAAGGCCGAGTGTGTACAGCTAATTTAATATAGATGCCCATCTAAGGGTATGGTGTAATTCTTGGAATAGATTGGCTGCACAACCACCAAGCACAAGTGAATTGTTTCACCAAGTGCATTATACTCGGGGAAAGGATGTTGATATCTTTAGATCCTTCCATAGTTAAAACTCCTTCGATATTGATCATATTAGCTATAGAAACTAGATAGATTTTGAATAAAGGTGGGCAAGGATTCCTAGCATACCTCATCAATAAACCTTGGGACACAGTTGAGATTGAGGAAGTAGAAGTGGTAATAGAATACCCTAAGGTATTTCCTAAAGAGTTAAACTCGCTACCCCCTAACAAGGAGATAGAGTTTGTTATTCACACTCTCTCAGAGGCAACACTACTTTCCAAAACTCAGTATCCAATAGTGCCTACCAAACTTAAGGAATAGAAAAGTTAGCTACAGGAGTTGTTAGAGAAAAAGTTCATCAAGACCTAGCATGTCTCCTTGGGGAGCTCCAGTATTATTTGTCAAGAAAAAAGATGGGTCCTTAAGAATATACATCGATTACCAAGAACTGAACAAGGTCACCAACAAGAACAAGTATCTACTACCCCATATGGAAGAGCTATTTGACCTCCTATAGGGATCAAGAATATTCTTAAAGCGGGATTTGAGATAGAGGTATTACTAGCTAAAGATTAAAGAAGAAGACATCCCAAAGACTGCTTTCAATTCTCGATACAGCCACTATAAATTCATGGTAATATTGTTCGGCCTAACTAATGCCCCAGCAGCATTCATAGAATTGATGTATCGGATATTCAGACCTTATTAGGATCAATTTGTGGTCATCTTCATTGATGATATATTGGTTTTCTCTAAGTCTAGAGAGGAGCACAAGAAGCACTTATGCATAGTTCTAAAAACTCTAAGAGAACATCAGATGTATGCCAAGTTCAGTAAGTACGAGTTATGGATAGAGAAAGTAACTTTCTTGGGTCATGTAGTCACTCAGAATGGGATAGAAGTTGACCCCTCCAAGGTACTAATGATTGTTAATTAGAAGAGACATGCGATTGTTATAGAGATTCAAAGCTTTTTGGGATTGGTCGGTTACTACTGATGATTTGTTCAAAACTTCACCAAGATAAGCTGCTCGCTAACTAAGTTAACCCAAAAGGACGAGTCATTTGTTTGGAACGAGGAATGTGAGAAGTGCTTCCAAGAACTGAAGAATCGTCTGACTACAGATCTAGTATTAGCCCTCCCAGATAGATTGAGAGATTTTGTGGTGTATACAAATGCCTCATATAAGGGATTGGGATATGTGTTGATACAGAAAGGACATGTTATTAGCCACGCATCTAGGAAGCTAAAACCTTATGGGGAAAAATACCTCACATATGATTTGGAGTTGGAAACGATTATCTTTACACTGTCAAAATGGAGGTACTACCTTTATGGGGCTATATTTGAAGTGTACATAGATCACAAAAGCTTTAAATATCTATATTCACAAAAGGATTTGAACATGAGACAACAAAGATGGATGGAATTCGTAGAAAATTATGATATTTCCATTAATTATCATCTTGGAAAAGCAAATGTAGTAGTAGATGCCCTGAGCCAAAAGGCAGGAATAGCTCATCTACAAGGCATAAGGACATCAGAAAGGTTGAAAGCAAGTGCCATGATAAGATTGAAACAGTAAGTCTGGAATGCAGAAGTAAAAGTAAAACCAAAACTGTATGAAGAAATTTGGCAAGCTTAAGCTAGAGAGATATTGATGTTGAAATTAAAAAAAAATGATTAGAAGCTTTGGAGATTTTGAGTTTGGCATGAATAGCCCAAGTACCCTACTCTATTGAAAAAGAATTTGCCTACCAAAAAAGTTGAAAAGAAGGCTACTAGAAGAAACACATCGATCAAGGTATACTATACATCCCAAAGGGATGAAGATGTATTAGGACTTCAAGAAATAGTTCTGGTGGAATAAGATGAAGAAGAATGTAGCGGAATTTGTGCAAAAATGCTTACCCTTTCAGTTGGTGAAAGCAGGACATAAGTAATCGCTAGGTTTGTTGCAACCACTTCCCATCCCAGACTGAAAATGGGAACAAGTGACTATGGACTTTGTGATCGGTCTACTGAAGGCCAGAGAAGCTTATGACTGTATTTGGGTAGTAGTAGATTAATTAACAATGTCCTCACATTTTTTACCAGTTGAAATTGACTATAAGGTTGAGAAGTTGGCAAAATTATACATTAAGGAAATTATCAGGTTACATGGAATCCCAATGGGTATTGTGTCTGATTGGGACTCAAAATTCACATTGAGACTTTGGAAGAGTTTACAAAGACAATTGGGAACAAGACTGCAATTTAGCTCAATAGCTCATTCTCATACCAATGGACAGTTGGAAAGCTTTATTTAGATTTTGGAGGATACATTGCGAGCATGTATTCTGGACTTTGGTGTAAGTTAGACATCTATCTCTGATTGAATTTGCCTACAATAATAGCTATCAGTCTGTTATTCAAATGGCACCATACGAAGCACTATGTGATCGGAAGTGTCAGTCCCTACTATATTGGGATTTAGCGAAATATAAAGGTACGACTAAAGAGTCTCCAAGAATTGTAAGGCCTGAACTGATTCAAGAGACTATAGAAAAGGTATATATTATAAAACAACAAATGAAGGCTGCTCAGGATCGACATAAAAGTTATGCTGATAGATGAAGTAAAGACCTAGAAATTAAAGTTGGTGATCAAGTGTTTGTCAAGGTATCATTGCGAAAAGGGGTCAAAAGAATAGGCAAAGGTAGAAAACTAAGTCCAAGATATGTGGGGCCATATGAGATATGTGAAAAAATTGGACCAGCGGTTTATAATCTAGTGTTACCTCAGAGTCTAACTGAAATACATGATTTTTTCATGTGTCGCAGCTATCAAAGCACTACCTGGATCCGTCCCATTTCATTTCTTATGAGCACATGAAACTAAAAGGCAATTTGACATACGTGGAGCAACCAATTTGTATCATAGATAGAAAATTCCGATAACTTAGGAATCAAAAGATTTCTTAGGTGAAGGCACTGTGGCGCAATCATAATGCTGAAAAAGCAACCTGAGAGTAGGGAGATCTCATGCGCCAACAATATCCCGAGCTGTTTTAATATTCAGGTGAGAATCTAGAGACCATATTCCTTTAGAGGGAGAGATCTGTAACACGCTTAGAATTTTATCGATTTTATTTATAATATATAGTTTTGTCATTATTTGAAAATTTTATGAATTTCATATTATTAATTATTTTAAAAAGGTTTTGTGGGTCAAATTATAATTTTTATGGACTTAATTGTGTAAATGTTTGAATAATTTGGAGTTTGAATGAGATACCCTAAGTCAACTGGGGTTAATACTAATTTTCTTAAAAACTTGGGGCACGATTGCATAACTTAAAATTTTGAGGGGCTAAATAAAAAAAATATGAAAAATGGGATTTCAAAATTCAGCAGCTTCTTTTCTTTCCTTCCCATTTCCTTATTTCTTTTTCATTCACTTTTCTCTCTCTTTTCTTTTTCTTCTTCTCCTCAGCCAAGACCACCATCTCTGGTAAAGCTCACCAGCAACCCATCTCAGCTATCTAACCCCTTCAATTTGTTCTCCACACCAACACCCTCACTCTCAGCCACACAAACACACACTCACGGTAGTGGAGCAACGAAGGTGAGAAGATTTAAAATAAAGAACTCACAGTGGCCAATTAGGTTTTCTATTTTCTAGCAACCATCAATAGTTTTAAGGGAAGCATTAGGCAGTACTCGATGTGGGGAGCATGGTGGAAGTGTTGCATGGAAACTTTAATGACGGAAGAGTAGTGATCGGAGAGCAGTGGCAGGAGAGAGAAATGAGACTATGTTGGCACGTTTCGGCGTCTACATTGCTCAAAATTCAAAATTGAAGGCAACATTAGAATTCTCTCATCGAGAGGAACATTTCTACGGTGGCGTTAAACTTTCTGGCGGCAGCAGTCTGGCAATGACAGAGAGATAGCTTGTTCACCTCGATGTGGTGATCATCCCTGTGCTATTCATTTGTGATTCTGGACCCTTGATAGTGAAATTTGGATTTTTGATTGATTATTGCATGTTATACATATATATATATATATGCATGCATGCAAATATTAAATCTAGTCTAGAACTAGCCTTTGAGTCGATATATGTACCATTATGAATTATTTACCTATGCAAGGAATAAAGAGTTAGGAGATACAAACTTTGGACTCAAATTATGGTTGATATTAAGTTAAACTTTAATTTTGATATTAGGAACTATTATTGGTTAAATAATGTTTAAAATGGAAATTTGACTAAGATTGTAACACCTTAAATTGTTATCATGGAAATTATGTTATTTTAGAATTAACCTAATCTGTCGTAGATAATTGGAAATGTTGATTCTAGAGAATTTTTTGAAGAAAGATATTAATTTGTATCATCCTAATAATAGATAAGGCATTAGAATGCTTGATGTATTTCTAGAAGGCTGCTAGAATTGAACAAGAATTTTGATTCTTGAAATAGTTTCTTGATTAGGTGACGGCAAGCTAGGCACTGGCAAGTAGTAGATGTTGGATTCAACTGTTGCCGATTGAAGCTACAAGAGGTGAGGGTCTGCAAATCTGGCACTTCTTTTTCTTATCTGTGGTTGTAATAAGCCCCTATGTTGTTTTTACTACTTCTAAACCGTACTTTAAACTGTGATTGAAATCTATCTGCTATCTATTTTTAATTTGAATATCGCTGTTAGGGTTACCTCTGATATTGATTCTATTTTCTATCTGTTCTGGCACCCAGAACCTCTATCTGCTATCTATTATTCTCATATCTGTCTGTCTCATATTTGTATTGCATATACTATATCTATGCTTTGTCGTCATATTTGTTATCCATTTTGTATTCATTGGCCATGCTGGCTTATCTATGTTCTATTACTGCTTTCTATTGCCTTGGCGAAATTTCTATTCTATTCTATTTTGTAATGTTGATCTGAAATTGATGGTGTGCTAGGGATTTCCCCCTAGGTATCTATGTAAGTAGTAATTTCTGTTATTTATACGGTGATTATGTAGGTCAAAGGCCATACTGGGCAATCTATTTGGTTATGCGAGGGTATGTTAGGGATTTCTCCCTAGGTGTCAACGATACGCTAGGGATTTTCCCCTGGGTGCCAACCGTATACTAGGGATTACCCCCTAAGTATCAACAATAAGCTATACAATTTCATATAGGCATCTGCCATATACCATGCTATTACGCTTAGGTGAAAGATCTGTTTGTTTTGTATAAGGTGAATCTGCAATGCATATCTTATAGATTTTTCTTGGAATTTATATGCTTTGGGTTGAATTGCCTAAATGATTCACGTCTACTTTTAATATGTTTTTGGAGTAATAAGGTAAGAGAGTTTCTTGTTTGCTTTTCTATATTGCCTGTTTTATAGATTTGTTATATTCAACATGTTTAAACTATGTTTTATCGAGTTAAGTTCCTCCTCGATAAATGCTACTATTAGTTTTACACCACCCCCTGTATTTCATAATCTCTCAGATAGGGATGGGCTTTGATGGATGCTAGGTTTGGAACAAAATACATGGTTGTTTTGTAATAGAGCTAATGTCGTAGTTAAGTATGGAACTTGTGGTTGTTTCATTTACCTTAGATATGTTGTGATGTGTAAACCTTATTTTTGAAGGTTGTAGCATAAGATGGCACTGATGGCATGATATGTTAAAGATTGTAACTTAACTAAATTCCCTAAATCTCTTATGATACATTTGTTTTGCAGCTTTGTTTGGTCTTGTTGAGATGAATTGGTGTTTAACTTTGAGACGTTTGAATTTTATGGGCCTTCCATTGAATTATAACTTTGAGATTTAAGTTCAAATCAGAGTATAAAAAAAAAAAAAGTTTGAATCAGAGTTGTGTCTCAACTTAGGTACTATCCCGAAGTGGAGCACTATAGATAAAATATAGATGCAAACAAAAGGATATAAATATATTTTCTGGGCTAGGGCATGAAATGGAGTAGAGGAAAGTAAATAACACAATGTGGGACTTTTCTCATATTGGGAAGGGTAAATTAGTTTTGAAATATTAATAGCCACTATTTTTGTGAATTACATGAACAATTTAATCAATTAACAACAAAAAAAAAATGAAAAAGTGCAATTAGTAATATGTGAAGTTATTTAAATCAAAATTATTAAAAGTTAAATATTTATATTTGATATGTCTAAAGGATTTGGGGAAAATAAAGTAGCTTTTGACAATTCATAATCTTACTTTCAAGCCAATTTTAATGTAACATTATGATTAATTTCCCTAAAAGTCTAATACAAATATCTCAAAAGACATTTTTATCATGTGTCACAATATAGTCATATCTCTCATATGTTAATACTAAAATGTGTTCGGTGCAATGCACTGAAAAAAAATTTAATATTAAAATGATTTATTTTATAATAATATTTATTTAACTTCATGTAATTAAAAATAAATTGTAGTTATTTTTAGTATTTAAAGAAGTAAAATCGATTACTAATTAAATAAAATAATATGAATATTTCAATTTAAAGATATTATGTTACGTTTGGAGATGATTTGTACTTAAATAAGTTGTTGAATATGAAGAATTGTTAACTCTAAGTTTATAAATTATACAAAAAAATTTAAATGATAAAATAAAATAAATGAAAGAATTAAGTAAATAAAAGTGGTGGAGCATATTTAACTAAATACACTTTTTAAATTATATATCTTACACATACATATTTTGATATATATATATATATAGTAAGAAAGCAAATAGGTTTTTTAAAATATAAAGTTTTTTATTTGAATTCTTAATGATGTGGAAGTTACAGTTACAATTTTTACAATATTTGATATTTTAAATGTTAAGTGCTTTTTGTTATACTAAATGAGTTCATTTGCTTGGTGTGTTTGGATTAAGCATAATACGTATGATTAGGATAAATAGTAAATTATTGTACATCATATTTAATGTTTGTTTGCATATTTTAAATAATTTGATATTCAATTTTGATTATTTGCTTGACATGATTATCCCATTCGATAAAGTATAATTTATTTCTAACTTAAGTTGGAAAATATATTACACCCCGTAGTCTTGATACATAAACCAAGTTTGGCTTTAAATGCATGCCAGATTCTAACCATATCAAGGGTTTTTAAAAATGAATCAAACATTAAAATTGAGCTGGATTGCATATCTATTTTGCAATATCAAAACAAGCAAACCAACTCAATATGTAAACCTCTAATACTTTATCTACGAAAATAACGTACATCAGGCTGTTATTTGATAATTAATTCAATATGTAGCCTGTAATATATAATTTTTATAAACTAAAATATTTCTTAATGATCTATATAACTATAATAAGTAAACTTTTTTTATATTTATTTATATATGTAGTTATTTTATTAATTTTAGAATTATCAAATAACATATATTATGTACATAAATAAAATAATAAATAAATTCTTAATATTCAATTGAAGATAAAATATCACTCTCTCATATATAAGTTTCTTTTATAAACATATATATATATATGTACAGATAATTAAATGGATACTTACTTTTGTTAAAAAAAAATTATGAAATATTTTAAGTAAAAATATTAAAATAAGTAGGCGATATAATTGTAAATGTGACGCCCTATCTAGGGGTAATTCCTAAGCTAAGGTGCCACCAATTCAAACTTAAAATATAATTCAAAAGATAACTAAGGAAGCCAAAATTTAACAAGACTCACCAAGTGGTAGTTCAACACTAAACCCAAAGGATCATTTCAGAGAGCACAATATGTACATATCAAACTTAAACATTTATATAATGTTCTCAAGCTTAAGCATCTCTATTAGGTGTAATCTATATATACAAACATAGCACATAGTCTATTACAAAACATGTCCATCCTTGGGCACGCTTCAAGCCCTAAACCTTCATTCAGTCCTGTCTAGAAAGAAAATAAAAGATAACCAAAAAAGGAAGTAAGTCCAAAAGACTTAGTGAGGGGGCAATATTACAAGTAGACAAAGAAAACAGTCAAAGGTACAAAAATTGATAAACGGATTCATCAACAAGCTAGTCTTTACAGAATGAAGCCACTACAATAAATTGTACTTCACGTAACAAAAACTTTAGTAACGAAGGTAAAATTCGTTACAAATGTTAGATATATAGTAACAAATTGATTTTTTGTTACAAATAAAATTTTCTTGAGTAACTAAGTAAAAGTTTTGTTACTTTAACTCAAATTTGTTATCTTGAATTTTTTACGTTCATTACTACATAATAATTCATTATGAAAAATATTATTTTGTTACATATAACATTTTTTGTAAACATATACCATTTTCAGTCATATAAGAAGATATATTTGTAATAAAATTTGGTACCTTTTGTTACAATGAAATATTTGTTACAAATAAAATATATTATAACAAAGTTTGTAGTTACTAAACTTCAATTAAATTTTCTCCGAAATTCATTCCCTCCAAATATCAATTGTACACATATGATAACAATGATTTTCATTACTAATTATAAATGAATATTAAATTAAATTTTTATAAATATTTTCGAGTTGGGCTTTCGTTCAAAAAATGAGCTTCACAATAATTTAAAGAATTTGGCAATTGGGCTTAACCAATTTTTTAGTGAATTATTGTTGGATTAGATTTTATGTTAAGAATTGACATTGAAGAAATTTGAAGTAAATGATCAATTAGTTGAGCCAATTTTCTTCAAAACATTGGGTTTTATAATTTTATTGTGAATTATTCACTGAATTGGGAATTCTCACTTGTGAAATAGGTTTGATCAAATTTATAGTAAATTAAGTGGTGAATTAGGCTTCGTTTTAAGATTTTGTCTTGAACAAATTTGAAGTGAGGTAAATGGTGAATTAGACTTTCTTTAAGGAACTAAGCTTATTTTTTGTTATTTGGACTTCACATTGCTTTAAATAATTGATTACTTTGGGTTGACAAGCTTATTTTTTTACTAATTGGTTTAACTAATATTTTAGTGAATTGGCAAATTGGATTTAATACTAATTTGAAAATTTCATTAATTGGGCTTTACCAACTTATTGTTTATTAACTGGGCTTCAATAATTGTCTTTGTAAATTAGTGAATTGAGATTTTTATATGAATTAGATTTGACATTAACTTAAAGAATTCATTAATTGTTCTGTTGCAATTTTTCTGTTTATTAATATGAGTTCACCAATTTTTCAGTAAACTAATGTTATTTGGTAAAGAACTGTGTTTGAAATTAAATTATAGAGTTGATTAATCAGGCTTTGGAAACTCCTTTTTTATTAATTGAACTTCACTAATTTTATAATGAATTAGTGTCATTTTTTAGAATTGGACTTGACATTAATTTAAAAAAATTATTTTATTGTGCTTCTATAATTTATTCATAAGAACTCAGTTTCACAAAATATTTTAGAAAAATAGTTGGTAGGCTTTGTGTAAGAATTGAAATTCACCAATTATAACTTGGTGAGTAAATTGGTGAATTGAATTTAAATTAATTTAAAAATTGGTAAATTGAGCTTCTCTAGCTAATTAAAATTTGTATTTCGCCAAATTTTTTATTAAATTGATGAATTAGACTTCATTTAAGAATTGAATTACAAATATTTTAATGAATTCGTGATTAAGCTTTATTTAAGAATTTGTTTTTTTTAATTGAAGAATTAGTTAATTTAACTTCACCAATATCTTTTTTAAAATTGGGCTTGATAAATTTTTAAATGAACTTGACTTCATATTAATCTATAAAATTTGTCAATTGGACTTTAACAACTTCTTTTTTTTTCTTAATGGGCTTGACCAATATTTTAGTAAATTAATAAATTGGGCTTCTCTGTGGGCTTCAACTAATCTCTTTTAAGAATAATGATTCATCAATGGTAAAAAAATTTGTTGGGTTGGACTTTAATTTAAAAAGTTAGTTAATTGTGATTCTCTAATTTATTATTTAGGAACTGAATTTCACAAAAAGTTTTAGAAAATCATTTATTAGGCTTTGCTTAAGAATTAGAACTCACCAATTATAACTTGGTGAATTGAGATTTACATTAATCTAAAGATTGGTTAATTTAGCTTTTCCAATTAATTAAAAATTATATTTCATCAATTTGTTTTAGTGAATTGATGAATTAGACTTCATTTAGGAATTGAGTTACAAATATTATAGTGAATTCGTGATTGAACTTTGTTTAAATATTTGTGTCTTTCTTAATTAAAAAATTAGTTAACTTAACTTCACCAACTACTTTTTTAAAATTGGGGTTGAAAGTTTTTTAAATGATCAGGGCTTCATGTTAATTTATAAAATTCATCAATTGGACTTTACCAATTTATTCATTTTCTTATTGGGCTAGAACAATTTTCCAATGAGTAACTAATTGGCCATTTTTAATGAATTAATTTTCATATTGATTTATAGATTTGATTAATTGGACTTCACTAAGATTTTTTTTATTAATTGGGCTTGACCAATTTTTCAGGAAATTAATTCTAAATTACACAATAATATTAAAATCATAAATATATGTAAAATAGTTCAATTAAAAATAAAAATATTTTATTTATTAATTCAAGTATTATAAATGAAAATTATCGATAAAAATTTCAATTTATCTTCTTAACTATATATGTTTTATTAATTTCTCCCATGTTTTTGTTGAAATGGCACATGGAGTTGCCACGTCATTGCCACACAAGAAAAAAGGAAGACAAATTTGATGATATGGCACAACGTGGTGCCAAATCATGCGCCACCTGGGATCAGATTACTGACAGATGAGTTTTGGGTCTAATTTGTCTTTAAATTGCCAAATTTCAGGATATATTATACTAATCTTGTGCCTGAAAAGATAAAATCAAAATTTGTTAGTGGGATATAAGTACAGGACTAATTTTGTAATTTTGCAATTTTGCCTAATTTAGTTTCCCTCTATTTTTGTATTCCCTTCAAAATTTGCGACAAATTAAAAGCTAATGATTTTTTTTGTTATTAATTCCACATAATAATTTAATTTAATTTCTACCAAAAATTTGATTCCCTCCAAAATGAATTCCATTATTTTTTTTTTTGAATCCCCCAATTTTAGCCCCTCATTTCACTTTTTAGTATAAATAATTTATACCAAACTTAATTTCTTTTATATTAGATTCTAAAATGAATTAACATAATTAATTAATAAAAAATAAAAATATAGAATCACTTTAGTCCCTCAAATTTTACTCTAAAATCACTTTATTCCCCAACTAACGAAAGTTCACATTTTAGTGGCTAACGTTAATATATTATTTCAATTTAATTCTCAAAACCACTTTGCGATGATATTTAATAGGAAAATTGACCAATTTTGACTTTTTAAGGAAAATATTGTCAATTTATGGTTTTATGTTTTGCTTTAGGCCTTAATTCAATTTTTCTTTTTTCTTAAGAAAAATTTACATCTTTACCTCCTATGAAAATGGAAAAGGACCGAAAAAAACCTTATGAAAAAAAAAGGCAAAGAACCTTTTTTTTTTTCAAAATTATTGTTGCTAAACTTTATAATTAATTTATATTAAGGGTGTTTTGTTTATATTTATTAATCATAAAGTCAATCAGTAATTAGAAAGAATGAACTAAATTAGAATAATTAACCTTTTAATTTTAAAATAAAATAGTAAAAATACTAAAATTATCAACTAGCCAAAGCATAAAGGGACATCAAGAAGGTATTTGGCTAAACTTATTTAAAATGTCTTATAAGCTTCTATATCTTATAAAATATTTTTGGAGTTTTTGCACCTTATAAGATATTTTTTGAATTTATAAGATTCTAGATTTTTTTTAAAAAAAAATAATTTCTCAAAGTGTTTGGATAATAAAATCTTGGAGCTTATAAAGTATTAGTAATGACAATTTTATAATTAATATGATTAACATATCTTATAAATTATTATAATTAACAAAATACTTTTTGACAATTTTATAATTAATGAAATACTTTTTGACATCTTATAAGCAATCAAATATCTTATAAAATAATTTGAAAAGTTTAGGAAACCTAAAATTTAATTGTCTCAAAGTAAAATAAATCACCCATGAAGCATGACATATACAACTCCAGTATCTTAGGTTCATACAACATTCACATAATATCTCTTATTAACAGTCTTGATTAGGTGGTAACAATATGTACAACCATACACCTAATCTATTGCAAAATAACTTCAACCCAAAATATGATCCTTTGCCCTTTCACCTCGACCAATCTAGAAAAAAGTAAAAGATAATGAGGAGGGTAAGTCTTAAGGACTCAGTAAGGGAATTACATAATAGAAGTTGGAGAGAATAATGAACTGCAACAACAAATAACAAAATCTTTTGATAATAATGTAGATGATCAAGGCATGACTAACAAGAATCGGTTTTGAAACTTGAAAGAGCATGAAACATATTAACATTTAGTAGACATGTTAGCATCCTTCCGTATTGATCAATAACATGAAATTTG
Organism: Jacaranda copaia; assembly: GCA_014898725.1. Taxonomy (NCBI): domain Eukaryota; kingdom Viridiplantae; phylum Streptophyta; class Magnoliopsida; order Lamiales; family Bignoniaceae; genus Jacaranda; species Jacaranda copaia. Next base: position 691,125 of record JACGDI010005399.1, on the reverse strand, counting down.
AACATAAGCACTTTCCCTTATCTCTCCATTTGCTCGAGCACACAGCTCAGTGTGTAACAATTCACTTATATGGCATGGTTGATCGCATGTTAGATCCCACCGAACACAGTTCGCTACCTCCAGCTACCTGTAAGTTAGGATTTTAGGTGGTTACTAGTTGGAAGACCTGCCACCATTAGTTCGTTTTGCTCGACTGTCGTTCCCGACCTAGCCTCAGGCCAAACTTTCCATGGCATCCCTCCAGGTGGAAACTTCCCAAAGGCGTCCCCATGGGTGGCACAATACAATGCCAACAGATAATAATTCATTTTCAAGTAATAACAAGAACGATATTCAATAATAGCTGGTAATGCTTGTTCCAATAACAAGATATGTGAACAATCAGGAGAACTATCAACACGGTTAGGTCTACCAAACCATTTCAACATCACTTTTTCATTCATTAAGATCAAAGGGTTGAGTCGACAAAGCTAGGGTATAAGGGACAAAATCTAACAACATGAAAAGAGTTCCAGGCACCAGAACAATAAAAACAGTTTTGATGTTAGAGAATAACCCTCACAGGGCTATTCAAATCAGATATCAATTAATAAAACAAAATTGTTATCCAACAATAACCCTCATTAGGGTGCTCAACTCAAATAGCACATAACATTTCGAATTTTCAAACACATTGCAAATTTTAAATAAATAGAGCACGGTACAAAAATAAAAAACCCACATAATAATGTATCACAATCATAGATAGATAGAAAATGTGCAAGAGTGGCAGACCCTAACCTCCAAAAAACCTTAGAAGGTAGCTACAGTCAATAGCTTATTGATCCACCATTCCTTGTTACCTAATCATGAGAGTGTTTTACTTATTAAAACCTATTTTCAACTAGAATAATCTTTAATAATCATAATTCACTACATACTATCAGTCTAAGATTAATAGCCACCCAATTAATTCAGTATTAGAATTTGCCTAAAATTATTATCTAGGAAATACACTAATAATGCTACCAATTTAATATAAATTATAGGGTTCTTAATAATACGAGATTATATAATCAATTCAATTCCGTATTGGTATTCTAAGCAATGATAATAAGTCGATTAACATAATAACTCAAGTATTATCATTAAGGCCAAAATTTTCAAATTTAGGGTTTTTCTAACGCAATTAACTCAATAATTACCCAATTATCACAATTGATACAATTCTAGGGTCCAAAAATCCAACATCAACCATGCATGAAACACTTATGCTACCTAATATTTGGAATCAATTATTTAAAGGTACAAGGGTTATAAGTGAATGAAAACATATAAAAACTCTAATCTCAAAACCAATCTTTTACCCAGAAATACACAACCAAGACCTTAAAATCATGAACTAATTGCACTACCACAACTACCGTGATAAGGAGAAGTTTTTGTTTGGGCGCAGCCACGTCACCGCCACAATGCTACCACTGCCAACCATTAGTTATTGCCATTGAAAAATGTCAAGATCATCACCGTTTGCTTTTTTTCTTCCTCCTAAGTCCAATGGTGATTTTATTTTTTAGTTTTAGGGCTTGGAAGAACCTCAACCACCAATCATAGCCCAAAAACCATCTTCTCGCTACCATGCCTGAAAGCTCAGTTTTTGCTATTGCTGTTGCACTACTCCTCCATGCAAGGTTACTAGAGAAGGCCCAAGTTGAGTTTTCCTAGTCAGCTTGCCCAGAAAGCTCCTCTGAAGCCATCTTGCCTTTAATTGTGTTCCTCCGCCGATGGCCAAGTTTTAAGTTTTAAAACTAGGTCTCTCTTCCGATTTTGGTTGTGTGCATGTGGTAGCTAGAGGTTGCTAGGAGTAAGGAAAGATGGTTGGTAAGGTTGGGTGGTGGTGTATTTGCTCGCTAGTGATGGTGAGCGACGAGCGATGGCGTGGTAATAGAGGAGAGAAATAGTGAAAGAGAATCGATGAAGATGGTGAGAAAAATGAAGAAATGTTTGTTTTATAAAGTCCAATTTTTTTAAAATTGCAATTTAGTCCTTGGCCTATGTTAAGTTAATCAATTAAATCCTATATTTAATAAAATTATAGAGAGACCTTAGTTGACCTAAGAGATTCCATGCAAGCCCCAAGGTTTTAAATTTTTGCTCAATTAAATCTTCAAAAATTACTAATTGGCCCCTAAAATTTTTAAATAAAATAATAATAATAAGAATTAAATTTCACAAAATTGAAAATAGTAAAATTTTAAATTCTATAAATCAAAATATTTTGGGGTCCCCTTCATAGGAATATTTGGTCCCCAGATTCTTACCTGAACACAGAAAAAGTTCAAGATATTGTTGGCGCATGAGATCTTTTCGTTCCCATGTTGCTTCTTCCACATTATGGTTGCATCATAATACTTTCACTTAGGGAATCTTTCAATTCCTAGGTTCTTGAAATTGCCGATCTAGGATGCATACTAACTATTCTTCATATGTCAGGTCACCCTTCAATTGCATATGCTTAGGTGAAATGACATGAGAAAGACCAAGGTAATCGTTTTGAAGTTGTGACACATGGAAGACATCATGTATCCTTACTAATTCTTGGGGTAACATAAGATGGTAAGTTATCGACCTAATCTTTTCACAAATCGCATACAACCTAACATATCTTTGACTGAGCTTTCTGCCCTTACCAGTTCTTCTAATTCCTTTCCTTGGGGATATCTTAAGAAATACCCTATCACCAACTTTGAATTCTAAATCCTTTCTTCACGTATATGCATAATTTTTTTGCTGATCCTAAGCTGCTTTCATTCTTTGCTTAATCAAATGTACTTTTTCAATACTTTCTTGAAATAGCTCAGGTCTTATAGTATTCGGTGACTTGTTAGTACTGCCTTGGTATTTCTCTAAATCCCAATGTATTAGTGATTGGCATTTTCTACCCTACAAGGCTTTATACGATGTCATTTGAATGGTAGACTGATAGCTGTTGTTATAAAAAAACTTGATCAAAGGTGGATGTCAAATCCAACCTCCTCCGAAGTCTAAAACGCATGCCTGAAGAAAATCTTCTAATGTTCTGATGACTCTTTCTAATTACCCATTTGATTATGGATGAGCTATAGAACTAAACCATAGTCAGGCTCCTAATTACTTCAGCAAACTTTTCCACAGTCTGGAAGTAAACTTTAGGTCTCGATCTAACATAATGCTGGTAGGGATTACATACAGTCAAACTATCTCTTTTATGTACAGCTCTGCTAACTTCTTAACATTATATTGTGTTCCAACTAGCAGGAAATGTGCGAACTTGGTCAATCGATATACTATCACCCAAATATTATCATATCTTCCCTGAGTCATTGGCAGACCAATTATAAAATCCATCGTGACATGTTTCCATTTCTAGTGAGGAATAAGGAGCGATTGTAACTAGCTTGATGATCATTAATGTTCTACCTTTAGTAGTTAACAAGTCAGATACTTCTGTACATAGTCCACAATGTCTCTCTTCATACCATGCCACTAGAATTATTTTTTAAAATCTTGGTACATCTTTATGCCCCCCAAATGTATCGTGTATCTCATTTTGTATGCCTCATTTAGCAATCTTTCTTTCATCCTTTCTAACACATATATCCTTTTACGGCACAGGAGGGCACCTTGGTTATCAAGGTTAAATTCAGACTCTTCAAAATTTTCAAGCATCGTCTTCTATTTCAACATGCATTCATCTCGATCTTGAGCTTGCCAAATTTCTTTGTACAGTTCAGGCTGTACTTTCACTCTTGCAACCTAACTTGTTGTTTCAATCTTAGCACAACATTTATGTTTTGGCTTTTGGATGTTTTTGCTACATGTAGATAAGCTAACCCTACTTTTTAGCTCAATGAATTTGCTATTACAATTGCTTTCCCAGCGTGGTAGGTAATGGAGAAATCATAGTCTCCCAAAAAACTCCATCCACCTATGCTGCCTCATGTTTAAATCTTTCTGTGAATGTAAATACTTAAGGCTTTTGTGGTATGTGTATACTTCAAATGTTGCTTTGTACAGATAGTGCTACCACTTTGACACTGCAAAAATGATTGCAGCTAGCTCTAGGTCATGAGTGGGGTAGTTTTCTTTGTGGAGTTTCAATATTTTGGATGTATAAGCAATCTCACACCTTTTCTGCATCAACATGCATCCTAACCCTTTATTGGAAGCATCTATATATACCACAAAGCCTTATTAGCTATCTGGAAGAGCTAAGACCAGAGCTATAGTTAGATAATGTATTAACTCTTAAAAGCTTCTCTCGTAATCACCATTCTTGTTAAAAGATTGATCCTTCTATGTCAAATTGGTCAAAGGACCGATTATCTTAGAAATATCTTGAATAAATCTTCAATAATAGTCATCTAACCCCAAAAAGCTTTGGACTTTAGTGATATTCTCAGGCCTCTTTCAATTGACTATTACTTTGACCTTAGAGTGGTCCATTTCGATCCTATTTTAGGTGATAATATACCCTAAAAAAGCTATTTTCTCCATCCAAAATTCGTACTTGCTAAATTTGGCATATAACATATGCTTCTTCAAAGGTTTGAGAACTATGTGAAAGTATTTCACATGCTCTTCTCTAGATTTGGAAAACAGTAGCTTGTCATCGATGAAGATGACTACGGACTGGTCTAGATATTGGCTAAAAATCTAATACATTAAGTCCATGAATGTTGCTAGCACATTAATTAGTTTGAAGGGCATCACCACAAATTCAAAGTGACCATACCAAGAATTGAAAGTTGTCTTAGGAATGTCTTCTTCCTTGACCTTCAACTGATAGTACCCTTACCTTAGATCTAACTTTGAGAAGATTCTGGATCTTTGTAGTAGATCGAACAACTCTTCTCCATGGGGTAGGGGGTACTTATTCTTGATTGTGACCTTGTTTAATTCTCTATAATTCATATACATCCTTAGAGACCTATCTTTCATTTTGACTAATAGTACTGGGGCTCCCCAAGGGGATGTGCTCAATTTAATGAACCTCTTTTCTAGTAACTCCTGAAGTTGATTCTTCAGTTCTTTAAGTTTCGCAAGTGCCATTCAATAAGAGGTCTTAGAAAAAGGTGAAGTCCTAGGGAAAGTGTGAATTACAAATTCTCTCTCTATCTATGGGTAACAAGTTTAATTCTTCTAAAATACTTTTAGGTACTCAGCTACCACTTCCACCTCCTTAATCTTAATTATATCTTGGGGCTTGCTGATAAAGTACGCCAAAAATCCTTGCCCACCTGCCCTCAAAATCTTCCTTGCCTCTATCAGAGATATAATAGGTACCGATGAGGTATCATTTATGGGATGGTGTGTAGGTACTGATATCTTGTCTCTAAGAGTGAGACACTTGGTATAACAATTTACCTGTGCCTGGTATTTATACAACTAATCCATCAAAAGGATAAAAACATATCCTTGTATAGACATTTGTATATGACTGGCTAAATATACCCTATCCCTAATTAAAATCAGGCAATCTTGATAGACTACATCCGTCACTAACCTTATTCTTAAGGGTGTTTAAACTTCTATATGATATGCCATGACTTTAGGTTGTATATTCAATTTTTCAAACATATTAGCAAATATGAAAGAATGCAAAGCTCTGAGATCATAAAAGGCATTTCCAATAATTTTAGAAATAGAAATCGTACCTTTAACCTTATTAAAGGGATCAGGCACTTCTTATCCAGTTATAGCATACGCTCACACTCAGACCTTTGGTTTCCTACTAGATCCTCCAACCTGTGTCCCCTTTTCTATGGGAGTTGGCCTTCTTAGATTGGGGCAATCTTTGATAAGGTGCTGATCATTGCCATAGTTTATGCATGTACCAAGCTTTTTCCAACATTCAGACTCATCATAACCCAACTTTCCATAATATCCACACATCTTCATGCAGGACTCATGGCTCCACTGGCCTAATAAAATCGCTGACTAGTGCTCCCAGTCTGTAACTTCAGTTGTTTTTCCCTAGAATTATTTTGCCCACCAGGTGGTAACCTCCATTTTCACCCTTTCTCTTCAATCTTTTTTTTTATCTCTCTCAAATCCAACTCCACCTCTAGTGCCTTACTTACTACACAATTGTAGTTTAGGAGATCATATGAAAGAAGGCCTTGTCTAAGTTCAGGTCGTAACCCTTCCACAAACTTACTAACTTGTTGCATCTCATTTGCCAGTATGTGAGGTACATATCGAATCAGTCAGCTAAATATAACTTCATACTAACTAACTATAGATGTCCCTTGGATCAACTCCATGAATTCTCTTTCTTTGGCATACTTGGTTACCTCTGATACATGTTTTTCCATAAACTTCCCGGTGAATTTTTTCCAAGTCCACTAAGTTCCCTTTATAGTCTACCTACAATTGATCAATTGCCACAAATTATGTGCAAGACTTTTTAGTAGAAATGTGGCATATTTTATCTTCTGCTTATCTAGATATCTCAGGGTTCCAAATATCTTTTCTAAGCTCTAGACCCACATCTCTACTTTTTCGTCTTTGGCTTTCCTTAGAAATTTTGGTTACTGACAAAATTACATGATTGTTGCCACATCTAGAACATAGGCTCAATTGACTGGTTTGCACTGGGTTGATTAACCTAAGGGGTCAATCAAACCTCTTCTTCTAGCAGGGTTGGCTACTTAATCGTTGCCCTCTGTTTAAGGACACACTATGCGGTTGCTTGTAGATAGGGCGGTGTTTCTCTTCCCTACTAAGCTACTCTAGGCGATTCAAGTATACGAGAACCTTCATGGGATGCCATTATTTTCCTTAGACTATCCTTTACTCCTTCTAAATTACTACAACCAAGACCACATCATGACATCTAAAGTTAGTGTTAAAATTTTAACCTTAAAGACATAGTCATAAAGAAATTGACAAATCAAACTAAGTTCAAACAATGGTGATCAAATCATTAATGAGGGAAAAACATAATGGAAGTTGGAGAAAATAATAAACTGCAACAATAAATAACAAGACTTTTTGATAACAATTTAGATGATCAAAGCATAACTAACAAGAATTAGTTTTGAAACTTGAAAGAGCATGAAACATATAAACATTTAGTAGACCTGTTGGCATCCTTTCTTATTACTCCTCGATCAATACAAGATAACAATTAATAATATGAAATTTGAACACAAAAACTTTCCCTTATCTCTCCATTTGTTCGAGCACATAGCTCAATGTGTAATATTTCACTTATATGGCATGATCAACCATATGCTAGATCCCTCCAGTCACAATTCGCTACCTCCTGCTACTTGTAAGTTAGGATCTTAGGTGGGTACTAACTGGAAGACCAGTCACCATCCGTCCATTCCTCTTGGCCATCATTTTAGACCTAGCCCCAAGCCTAACTTTTCATAGCATTCCTCTAGGTAGAAACTTCCTAAGGGTGTCCCTATGGGTGGCACGACATAATGCCAATAGATAACAATTCACTTCAAGCAATATAAAGAGAGTTTCGAGCACCAAAATAATAAAAATAGTTTCGATGTCAAAGAATAACCCTCATAAGGGTGTTCAAATCAGATATCAGATAACAAAATAAAATCGATATCGAATAATAACCCTCATAGGGGTGCTCAACTCAGATAGCATATAACATTTTGAATTTTCAAACACATTGTAGATTTCAAATAAATAGAGATGGTGCGGAAACATAAATCCCACACAGGGGCGTATCATAATCATAGATAGATAGAAAATGTCAAAAAGCAACTACAGTTAATGGCCTACTGATCTGCAGTTTCCTACTCCTCGTCACCTAACCATGAAAGTGATTTACTTATTAAAACCCATTTTCAACCAGAATAACCTTCAATAATCATAATTCGCTAAGATTAATAACCACTCAATTAATTCAATATTAGAATTTTTCTAGAATTGTCATCTAGGAAATACACCAATAATGCTACCAACTTAATATAAATTACAGGGTTCTTAACATTACGAGCTATAAATATAATCAATTCAATTCCATATTGGTATTCTAAGTAGTGATCATAAGCTGATTAACTCAATAACCCAATTATTATCATTAGAGCCCAATTTTTTAAATTTAGAGTTTTTCTAACTTAATTAACTCAATAATTCCCCAATTATCACAATTGATACAATTCTAAGGTCCAAAAATCCAACATCAACCATGCATGAAACACATGCACTACCTAATAGTATTCGAAATTGTTTATTCAAAAGTACAAAGATTATGAGTGAATGAAAATGTATATAAACCCTAATCTCGAACTCGATCTTTTATCCAGAAACACACAATTGAGACCTCAAAATCATGAACCAATCACACTACCATGACCACCACGATGAGAAGAAAGCTTTTATTTGGGTTTTACTACAACGCCACCACCATCGACAACCGATCACCATCAGCAAAAAATGCCGAGACCACCACTGTTCGCTTCCTTTTTTCCTCTTGTGTCCAATGGTGCTTTTAGTTTTTAGTTTTGAGGCCTAGAAAACCCTCAATCGCCAATCTCAGCCCCAAAACCACCTTTTCACTACTACGCTTGAAAAGCACAGTTTCTGCCATTACCGTCGCTACCACAGTACTCCTCCATGCAAGGTTACCAAAGTGATGCCTAGGTCAAGTTCTCCCAGTTAGTCTACCCAGAAAGCTCCTTCGATGCTCTCTTGCCACTAATCATGTTCCTCTGTCGATGGCTAAGTTTTGGGTTCTAAAATTGGGCCTCTCCATTGGTTTTAGTTGTGTGCATGTGGTGGCTAGAGGTTGCTAGGAGTAAAGGGAGATGGTTGGTGAGGTTAGATGGTAGTGAGCTAACCGGGAATGGTCGCCAGTGATGGTGAGTGAAGAGATATGGTGCTGTATTGGAGGACAGAAATAGTGAAGGAGAATCATTGAAGATGATGAGCAAAATGAAGACATATTTGTTTTATAAATCTATTTTTTTAAAATTACAATTTAGTCCTTGGCCTATTTTAAGTTAATCAATTAAATCCTCTATTTAATGGAATTACATAGAGATCCTTGTTGACCTAAGAGATTCCATGCAAGCCCCATGCTTTTAAATTTTTGTTCAATTAAATCTTCAAAAATAACTAATTGGCTCCTAAAATTTTTAAATAAAATAATAATAATAATAATAATAATAATAATAATAATAATAATAATAATAATAATAATAATAATAATAATAATAATAAAAGCAATAATTAAATTTAACAAAATTGAAAATAGTAAAATTTTAAATTCTATAAATTGAGAAATTTCGGCGTGTTACAATATCATTTCATATTTTTATTTTGTAGGCTTGTACTAATGTTATATAAACTTAGTGATATAGTTATAAGTTTAATAAAATTATTTTTTATCCCCATATATTTAATTAAAATTTTGAACATTTGTTAGCATCCTTAACAAATTTGTAGACGGGGATTGAAAATTTATATTAAAATTCAGAAATATCCTTCAAAGGCTATTTTGATTATTTTTCAGACAACAATACCCTTAGACTTATTTGTAACTTTAACATGGGGATTTAACTTTAATATTACATAAATTACACAGAATAAATTTAAATAATTTTATTCATATTTTATTAAATATTAAATAATCTTTTAATTGAAGTTGAATTTAAAAAAATAGAAAATTAAGGGCTCCAATATAACCAAACATTACGTTAGGTAAAAAAAGAAAAGCAAGGGCTCCATTAAGATGGTAACAATTTTATTGGGCTTGTGATTTGTAAAATAAACATCAAACACTCATGAGAAAAAAAATATATACAAAATAACTTCCTTATGTTTTATAAAACCATGAAGACCGCCTCCCCCTCCACATTTGCTGCTCATCTTACATAATTTTAATATAAAAAGACCAATTTACCCTTAATCATTTCGCATATATATAATTCAATTTAAATAACTTTTTAATATCATATTTTCTTTTTTTTCTTTTTTTTCATTCTTTTCTTTTCTTTTTTATTCTCATTTCTCTCTTCTTCTATTATTTCATATGTTGCTCATTTTATACATATATATAAATTTATCATTGTTTCTCATTTCTCATTATTTCATATATTCTCATTTTATACATATTTATATAAATAAATAATTTTTACTTTTATCTTTTTTCTTTCTAATTATTCTTACATGTATACTTATTTTTTCAATTTATACTTATTCACATATATATAATATGCACATATATAAATTTATCAATAAAATTTAAATTACTTTTATTTTTATCTATTTTTTTCTATTTATTCATCTCGAATTAAATAATATTTAATATTTATAAAAATATGTATAATATAAGTTTTTATTCATACTTATATGCATATATAGTGTGTACATATATACACCACAAGAAAATAGGTTAATCGTGGCATATATTTTATGCTGGTTTGTCTCAACCATCGCAAAATATTAATTTGATGGTGGTTAAGTGGCAATGTATCTAATTCGTCACAGAATTCATAATAAATGGTAGTGGCTAGTGTAATTGCCTCTAAATGAATAACTTTGCACTGGTTTTTCTAAACCGCTGTAATTAATAATATTGTTTCTTTTGCTTATTAGATTGCCCTTTGTTTTTTATTTTAAAAGATTTTGTCCATAATTTTTTAATATATATATATATATATGTAATGCTAATTATTTTTGATAAATATTTTTTTATAAATTTTTAAAATAAAGTGTTTTATATTATAAGCTCTTCTACAAAATGTAAAGAGTTATTCACTTATTTTTAAAATTTGAACATACTACTGTAATAATTTAGACTATATAAATTTTAAGATTTTATTTTATCCATACATTGCAAGGATTGTTTTAAAAGATAAAATTTGATATTTTTATAAACTTAAAAAATTCTTATAATATCTTTTCATTAAAAACTTAGCCCAACATGCACTTAGTCTATATTTCTACTTGTCTGTCAATATTATATATTTTGATTAATGAAATGAATTATTATAGTATTTTCTTTACCCAAAACTCACAATGCAAAAATATTACTCTTTTACCTAACAATTTATATATACATATATATAATAAAATTTCTTTGCTTCATGCAGCTATGTTATATAATTATCCCACACTTTCTATTTATTTCTTTTAGTTCACTATTTATTCAAATGACAATTACAATTTTATTTTTAAAAATAATAATATTATTCTAAAATATTCTAATAAACTAATTATTTCATATCATTAATTTTTAGAACTTATTTTTAATAGTATAAAAAAATTCACACCTTTTACTCTTTCAACTAATACTTTTTATAATTTTATTTTATTTACATTAAGAGTTAGGGGTATAAATGAAACAAGACAATTCGCGAATAGTTCAAGCTCGTTAGTTAAATGAGCCAAACCAAGCTTAATAAGTATAAGTATATATGCACATATTTATATTGACAAATATCAGTTTTAGCCAAGTTGGTAACCTCCTTGTTGTAGGTGTGGGTAGGCATAGGTTCTAGTCCTTGTTGTAGCAAATTTTGAATTTCCATTTCCAATAGGGGGAGTGGGTGCGTGGGCAGGGTGGGTAGGTGAGTTTCCATTTCCAACGGTTGAGGGGTGCAGGCTGGGCGAGCCACATGCACTGGTTCTTCCACCTAAAAACTGTTGGGCCTAGTGTTCTCCAACCCATCTGTGGTAGCCCATCATGCTATTGCCCAACATGCCTAGGTCCATCGTGCCTTAGCCTATTTAGGCGGCCCCAATTGCGAAGTCCAGTTTTCAATTCAGTGCCTAGTCAAGCATTAAAGCCCTAAGATTGGGCTCTGGCTAGCTAGAGCGGCCTATGGGGAAGACAACCCAATTAATGTTAGGCCTATGTGCTAAATGTAACAAAACTTTTAAATCTTTCGTAACGAAACTCTTAGTTATCTATTCCATTAGTAACCAAATATTTATTTTTGAATTAAAATATTATTTAACTAGTTGTAACCAAATATTTTGTTACATAAATAATTAGTAACTATACTTAATTAAAAAAATAATATTATTATAATATACATTAGTAGTGAAAAATAAAAAGCAATAAAACTATTAACATTTTGGTAACTAAGTATTTTGTCACACTACAAAAATCTAGTGTAACTAACATTATTTTGTCACTAATACAAACCTTTCTATGATGATACATTTCGTCACCATAAGGTCATCAATCGTAACGAATCATAAATTTTGTTACTAAGACTTTTTGCAACATGCTTTAGGGAACAAAACTTCAGTAGCGAAAACTTTGTTACCAGTATTTTGGTTAACAAATTTCAGCATTATGGTAACAAAATTATTCATTACTAAAAGTGTAATTTATGATGTGGCATAGCAAAATGATACCAAATTTAATAGACTATTGGTAAATTCATCCTTATTGCTCCTAGAATAGAACATATACTATAATAAATGACAACATAAAGTACAATAAACATAACAATTTTCCTTATTACTCCGTTACCTAACCACTCAGCTCGATAGACATGTGGCATAATCGACCACATGCTAGACCCGCCACTTGCAGACAACTAATCTCTAACTACCTGCAAGTTAGGATCTTAAGTGGGTACTATCCAAGAGACTAACCACATTGGCCCATCCCACTCGATCTTCTTTTCGGACCTAGTCCCTAACCTAACCCAACCCATGGCATCCTATCAGGTAGTAACTCCCCAAGAGCATCTTTAAGGTGACTTATCATTATGCTAATAGATAATACACATTTAATAATAGATTAGAAACATATATATGAAACCAAACATAATAGTACAATCCATGAACATTGGCTGGCAAGTCTTTATACACAATGTACAGAACAAGTTAAATAGAAGTACAAAATGAGATTTGGTTGGCAAAACCAAAATATCAACATATATTAGAAAAGCTAACAAGGTTGTAGGGTATATGGGATAGAAATAGATATTACAATAGATGTTCTGGGGACTCGAAGGAGTACAGTCAAATCAATAGATAGACGTAGGAAATACAAGTATTAAGAATCATTCATTTCCCAGAAAAAGAAAGACTAACCCTCATCTTAGATTCCACAGTAAATGCTACCTTACTCTACTATCCTGTAAATCCCAACTCCTCGTCACCTATTCATGTAACACCCCAAAAACAAATTAATTGGTAAAAATTCAAATATCATTGATTTATTAAAAAATAAAGTTTTGGGGTTAAATTGTAAATAGAAAAGCTTTGAATATATGACATTTAAAAGTTTTTGGGGTTAAATAAAAAAATATTTTTGGTCAAATGTGTCTATCTAATGCACTCTTTAAATGAAGGACTTAATTGAAAATTAAAAAAAATACAGAGGATCAATTTGTAATTACCAAAAACTATCCTATATATTATTTCCCCCATTTCCCTCCCATTTTTTCTTCAATACTCGTATGCACACCTCCTTTCTCCTCTGGCAATCTCTCTCTAACAATGGCTAATTTTGAAAAATAAGCCAACTATAAGCTTTCTCTTATTACCAGAAGTACAATGGTACCACATGATGTCCATTTTTATGAATAGATCACTAGGAAACTAAAGATTGAGTTCAACAGCAGCGATGAGTGGTAGATGCAATGGATCAACAGTAGGTCTGAAAGGTGGGCTTTGTAAGGTTTAGCTCATGAGGTAGTTGGTATCATCAATTTCTATCTTTGACCACTGATAGTGGTAGAATTGAACAAAACTCATGGCGGTGGAGGTAGTAGAGCAATGCAATTAAGGCCTCAATTGACTATCAATTTGACATAACAGTTTAAAATTGGTCTAGGCATTCTTTTGTACACATCAAGACATGTCAATTAGTAGTGGTAGTCAGCAACTCCGATGATGGTGGATGGTGATAAACGGTGATGATACATGGTGGTCCTAAGATAGAGTTCTCATCTCATTATGATGGTCACATATGTGGTATTAGTTTGTGGTGATTGAACTCTGATAATAAGATCTTTGGTAAAAGTATTTGGAATTGAGGTTATTACAAATTGACTTATATTGTTCTTACTAACTTACTAATTCTTGTATTATAATATGATATGGAAAGAACATGACCGGAATGGTGACAAAGGGATGCGTAGATGTATGTAATATTGAGTGGACCTAGATCTATGAATATATATAATCTTGGATTAATTAAGTTAAGTAGGTGATTAAAACCTTAATTTTGTATATAATGATGTTTGTTGTCAAATCCTTAAAGATTGAATTCTTGTTACTTAGATTTAATAGCTATAATTATTTATTTGACTTTGTGTAACATTGCAAGGACCAAATATTATAAAAATATGAATTGATTATTATGTTTTGACAAAATTGCTGAGTTAGGTCTTAAATTGATAGATTAAGGAACTATTGACTAAGGAAAAGATTATCTACTAGAGCAAATATGACTCTTGTAAATATCGTAGTGTTAATGGCATAATTAGCATGTTACCTTGCAGTGTCATTGGAACTATGACTTAAAATATTGTATTAATTGTAAAATAACTGATACTAAGATACGAATGGCTTAATTATCATTTAAAGTACAGTACAAGCATTTAACGTTAAGCACATTTTTTTTATAGGTGATGAAGAGCCAAGATTTATAGGACAGTAGAGCAGGGGTCGCATTTAGTTATTATCTAAAGTAGGGATTGGGCCTTTCTTTTCTGGGAAGTGAATGATCTTTAATGCTTGTATTTCCTCTATTTATCTGTTGGATTTAACTATACTCGTTGTGGTGCCTAGAACATTTATTATGATATCTATTTCTATCCCGTATACCCACAACCTTGTCAGCTTTCCCTAATGTGTGTTGTTATTTTGATCTTGCTAACTAAATCTCATTTTGTACTCCCATTTAATTTGTCATGTATACTATTTATATGGCTTCGATGGCTAGTGTTCATGAAATTGTACTGTTATGTTTGGTTTTGTAGATATGTTTCTAATATATTATTAAACATGTATTATTTGTTGGCATATTGATAAGTCACCTTGAGGATGTTCTTAGGGGGTTACCACTCGATAGAATGCCAAAGTTAGGTTAGGCCCAAGACTAGGTCCGGAAAGATGACCAAACGGTATGGGTCGACGATAGCTAGTCTCCCAGCTAGTACCCATTGAAGATCTTAACTTACAAATAGTTGATGGTTAGATGTCTACAAGTGGTAGGGTTTGGCATACAGCCAGACACATCACATATCTACAGAGATGAGTGCTTAGGTACCAAGCTGAGTGTTTGGGTAATAGAGTAATAAAGAAAATTGTTATGGTTATTATACTCTATGTCATCGTTTATTACCATTTATGTTCTATTCTGGGAACAATATGGATGGAGTTGCCAACAGCCTGTTAAGTTTGGTTTCAATTATGCTATGCTACATCATTACTTCATTTTGTAAAGTTTTTCTTATCGTTGAAGTAGTTTATCAATTGCTATACCTTTAACAAATTTTCTTTATTTGTTTGTCATATTTCCCCTCACTAAAGTCCTTAGGATTATCTGTTTATCATATTTCCCCTCACTAAAGTCCTTAGGATTTACCACCTTTTGTTATCTTTCATTTTCTTCCCACACAAGATTGAATAAAATATTGAGTGCTCAAGGCACACCTAGGGAAATTCATGTTTTTAATAGATTAGGTGCTGCGCTTATATATATATGTGTTATACCTAATCAAGACGCTTAGACTTGAGAATTCAATGTAAATGTTTAAGTTTGATCTTAAGATTTTTAATATGTATATAATGCGTTCTTTGAAATGCTCTTTTGGGTTTATTGTTGAACTGCCACTTGGTGAGCTGTTAAATTTTAGTTTCCTTAGCTATCTTTTAAATTATATTTTAAGTTTGAATTGGTGGCACTTTAGTTTAAGAATTACTTCTAATTAGAACGCTAAAAAAGGTAGTATCAAAGCCTAAGTTTGAATATAACCTAAGTAAATGAGTATTATTAAGATTTATGGCTAGTCTATCAAATAGAAGGTTTGTTAAGGTATGAACTATTAGGTATAGTGTTTGATATTAAGAGGTAGGTGATTATACCAGGGTCGCGAACTAATATGTAATCTTCACTTCTAAAAATGGAGCATTAGACTTTAGATTTAGTATTAAAACTTAGGTATCTTGTGTATGATTGAAAACTTTTATGTGATTAAGGAAATTGGAATTGAACTTTACTGGTATGGTTTTAATGAAATAAACTTATATATTGTAGGATGACGAGAGATCATAGGGAAGGAAAGGAACTGATGAAAGAAGAAGAGAAAGAATCCTTAGAAGAAAGAATTAGAGTTCTAGAACAAGGAATGGCAAGATTATTAGAGCCATGCCAATGCCATGAAGATTGACTTTATGACATGCGTGAGGCATTGAGAGAAAGAAAAGTGGAGACATATTATTTAAAAATAATAGTTCAGGTTAGAAGCGATACTATAGAGAGGTTTATGGAAGAATTAGAGCGGGAGAGTGAAAAAGTAAAAATAGTTGAAAGATAGATTGAGAGGCTCTACATGGTACTTATATAGATGAGATATTTGGGATTTTAAAGTGGATCACCATAGGATTGTTGCTACAACCCACATAATTATGGTTAAAATTAGAATGATGTTGGCATACAATGGGAATGCCATTGATCAAATCATTAGGGTTGGAGTAGCATTTGATGCCCAATCCTCCAAAGTTTGTCTTTCCCCAGAGCTAGGATAGAGATAGGGTATTTATATTGAAGAGGTACCTAAAGGGAACTTAGAAGAGTCGTGAGAGAAAAGAACTAAGGAGGACCCTACATAGGAGCCCTGGTTGAGATTCCACATAGGATTAATATAGAAAATGAGTTTTAAGAGTTTGAAAAAAATGGTGATGATATGGATATAGAGCTAAATAGGGAAGAGCATGAGGATGAGGATAAAAATAAAGAGTTTGAAATTACTGATGTGGAAGATTAAAGTTAGAGGCTTCTAAATGTGTGAATATGTTGTAAATATGTATGTATGTTATAATATTAATCATTAAATTAGAATGTCATAGGTTGAGGTTAGCCAGGCTAATACGGTAATGCCCCTAACTCAAGCTTCATCATTTTGTCTATGACTAGGCGAATAGTTAGCTTTGCTAAATTTTGAAATTTTAACTTTGTATATATCATTGTAAAAAATCACTACTGCTAACTAGGAATAATAAAAAAAGTTTTTATGTTGATCTTTGCATGACTAGACTTATATATTAATGAATTTTACTTTAATTTGTTAAACACATTATATGCAAGTTTAAGGGATTTGAAGGGATTAATGTTAACATTAGATATCGTTGTCCAAACTTAAAAATTGCATGTTAAGAAGTATTTTAGCTCCAACCGACTATAGAAAAGAATAGCATCACATAAAAGTTCTTATATACCTACTCAGGCTCCAGCGTGATGATGAGGAAAACTACCTAGTAGATGAGCTAATGTACAAATTGTTCCTAGGTAGCGAGCACCCACCTTAACCACAATAGGAAGAAGAAGTCTCACAAGCCCCTTAGGATGATCAAAAAGCTGCAAAACAATCAGTAGGTCCTATGTATCAATTGTGGCAAAGATTTATACAATTCTGCTAGAAGCAAAGTTAGGGTGATGGAGCAAGAAATACTGAAGAACTTACTAAGATTTGGTGTTAGAGCTGTTCCTTCGCTTTCACGTCCTAAAATTATTAAGGCGACTGAATAACAGAAAAGCCAAAGAATGGATTGAGAACTTGTAGAAGATATTTGAAACCTTACATTACCCAAATGAATAGACAATTCAGTATGCTACATTTCTATTGGAAAGCCCTATGCACTAAAATGATAGACCATAGATAGGTTGCATAAGGGATTCATTAGACTTGGGAAAACTTTGCCAGGGAGGTTATGGAAAAATATGTACCATTGGTGGCCAAGCACTAAGGAAGCGAGAATTCATGGATTTAATACAAGGAATGTCATCTGTCAGTCAGTACAAAGCTACTTTCAGTCAATAAATTTAGTATGCACTCCATATATTTGTAGATAAAGACCAATAGACTCACAAATTTGTGGAAGAATTACAACCATAACTTAGATGGGCACTTACCACTTATGTTCTACTGAGTTTTAACTGGGCCATGTGTAAAGCACTGTATGTGGAGTCAAAATTGTGGAAACTTTAGAAAATCGAGGATAAGGGCTGGAAAGGAATAATGCACCCTGCTGAGCAAAATAACCCCAAGAAGAAACAACCAAAGTTATAGATTAGGGGCTCTAGTGAATGAACACACGAGGCCAGTGGGACTACATATTCAACTCAAGGGGTGACATCAAAGAAATGTAGGTTTTGTGGAGGATTAGGCCATAAGGAGTACAAGTATTGGAAAAAAAAAGATAAATGTGTGGGATGTGGTAGCAACCAGCATTTTGTTAGAGATTGTCCTAAATGGAGGAACCCAGTGCTTATAGGAGAAGGGAAATAGGTGGTAGGAGCTAGTGAGAAATTAAAAGTTTGAGCATGTACAAATGCTTTAACTGGAGAAGAAGCTCCAAATCCTAACAAAGTGGTTGAAGATATGATTTCTATTTTTGAAATTAATGGAAATACTTTATATGACCTTGGAGATACTAATTCTTTTATATCTACACCTTTCCCTCAAAAGTTGAATATGCAACCTAAAACCATAGCTTATCAAATAGAGGTATAGACACCCTTAAGGATAGGGTTAACAACAGACACTTTATATCAGGCTTGCCTAGTTAAGATTGGGGATAGTGAATATATAGTTGATCTTATTGAAATGCACATTCAGGATTATGATCTAATACTTGGAGTAGGTTAGTTGTATCAACATCAAGCACAAGTAAATTGTTACATTAAGTGCATCACTCTCAGAGATAAAGTACCTATATTGATATGTCAATCCACAAATATGATTCCCCCAATACCAATTATATCTGCAGTATAGGCCAAAAAAATTATGTGAGAATAAGGACTAGGATTTTTTGCGTACCTTATCAATAAATCCCGAGACATAAGAAAAATAAAAAAAGTAGAAATAGTGGCTGATTATTTAGAATTATTTTCAGAAGAGTTAAATTCATTACCACTTAATAGAGAGATAGAGTTTGTTTTTCACAATCTTCCTGGTGCTTGTTTTTCTCTAAAACCCCCTATCGAATAGTGCCTGTAGAACTTAAAGAGCTAAAGAATCAACTCCAAGAACTATTGAAAAAAAATTCATAAGGTCCAACACTTCTCTGTGGGGAGCTTTAGTGTTATTTGTCAAACAGAAAGATGAATCTCTAAGGATATACATCAACTATAGAGAGTTGAACAAAGTCACTATCAAGAACAAATACCCCTTATCGTACGTGGAAGAATTGTTTGACCTTTTTAGGGACTTACGATCTTCTTGAAGTTAGATTTGAGATAGGGATACTATCAATTGAAAATTAGGAAGAAGACATCCCAAAGACTGCGTTTAATTCTTGGTATGGTCACTTTGAATTTGTAGTAATGCCGTTTGGTCTGACCAATGCCCCAGTGGCATTTATGGATTTGATGTACTAAAATATTTGACCATATATGGGTTAGTTTATGGTCATATTCATCAATGACATTTTGGTGTATTCAAAAACTAGAGAATAGAATGTAAAGCACTTATACATGGTTTTGAGAACATTGAGTGAACACAAGTTGTATACAAAGTTCAATAAGTGTGAATTTTGGATAGAGAAAGTGGCATTCCTGGGATGTTTCATATCCCAAATGGAGTAAAGGTTGATCTCTCTAAGATAGTGATAATAGTCAACTAGAAAAGACTTGAAAATGTAACAAAAGTCCATAAACTTTTAGAACTCATCTACTATTATCAAAGGTTCGTACAAGATTTTTCTAAGATAACTAATCCGCTGACTAAGTTGACCCAGAAGGATTAGCTATTTGACAAGATGAGGATTGTGAGAGGAGTTTCCAAGAATTGAACTACAGACTAACTTTAGCCCCAGTTTTGGCCCTTCCAGAAGGATTAAAGGGCTTTGTGGTGTATACAGACACTTCTAAAAAAGAGCTTAGATGTGTGTTAATGCAGAAAAGATGAGTTATCGCCGATGCATTCAGAAAACTGAAATGACATGAGAAGAACTACCCAACTCCTAACTTAGAGCTAGCTATAGTGATTTTTGCAATGGCAAAATGGAGACATTATCTTTATAGGACCATTTTCAAAGTATACACCAATCATAAAATTCTCAAGCATTTTCATTTGCAAAAATATTTGAACATGAGACAGCAAAGGTAGATAAAGTTTCTAGAGGATTATGACATATCTATCATCTATTACCTAGGAAAGGCAAATATAGTGATAGATGCTTTGAACTATAAGGCCTAACTAGTTCACATGTTAGGAATAGAAACATTAGCAAGTCCAAGGACAGATGCTGCAATAAAAATGAGACAACAAGCGTGGATTGTAGGAGTAAATATGCAATCAAAACTCTATGATGAAATATGTTGAGCATAAGCTAATGATAATTAAATATTGAAATAGAAAGAAGCAGTCAGGAATTCTAGAGAGTCCAAATTCAGTATAGATAGTCAAGATACTCTTTCATTCCATAGGAGAATATGCGTGCTTGGAGAAATAAAAGAAAGACTATTAGAAGAGGCACATAAGGCATGATATGTGATACATTCGAAAGGTATGAAGATGTATCAAGATTTGAAGAAATAGTTTTGGTGGAGTGGGATGAAAAGAGATATTGCAGACTACGTGTAGAAATGCTTAACCTATTAGCTAGTAAAAGCATAGCATCAGCAACTATTGGGGTTGCTACAACCACTTTTGATCTCTGACTAGAAATTGTTGTAGGTAATTATGGAATTTGTAATAGGTCTACCAACAACTCAAAGAGGATATGATAGTATTTAGGTAATAGTAGATCGATTAACCAAGTCTACTCACTTTCTACCAGTCAAAACACATTATAAGGCCGAGAAACTGGCAAAGTTATATGTAAGGGAAATTATTAGATTACACGAAATCCTAACCAGCATTGTGTCGGACCAAGATCAAAAGCTCACCTTGAGACTTTGGAAACGTTTGCAAAAACATCTAGATATGAGGTTACGATTAAGTTCTATAGCTTATCCTTAATAAGATGGTCAGTAAAAAATGGTCATTTAGATATTGGAAGATGTACCACAAGCCTATATTTTAGATTTTAGTGGAAGCCAGAATATACACCTTTCTTTGATAGAGTTTGCTTATAATAACAGCTACTAGTCTGCCAACTAGATGGCCTTGTATGAAGCATTATATGGTAGAGATGTTGATCCTCATTGTGACCTCAAAGAACATAAAAGCAATACTGATAGGTCCTTAAGAACCTTAAGGCTAGAATTAATTCAAAAAACTATTGAGAAGGTACAGATGATCAAACACAGAATGATAGCAGCCCATGATCGGTAGAAGAGCTATAAAGATAAGCTATGAAAAGACTTAGAATTTGAAATCAGTGTCCAAGTGTCTCTTAAAGCATTCCCAAGAAAAAATGTTCAAAGGATTAGAAAAGGCAGAAAGCTTAGCCTGAGATATGTTGGTCCTTATGAGATAGGTGAAAGAATTAGACCAGTAGCTTATTGACTGGCACTACTTTAAGGATTAACTGGAATACATGATGTTTTCCACATATCACGACTTCAAAAATATTATCTTGACCCCTCCCATATCATTTCACATAAAGATATACCAGTGGAAAATGAATTGACCCAGAAGAACAATTGATTCATATCTTGGATCAAAAATTTTGAGAGCTTAGGAAGGGAAGGATTCCTCAAGTAAAAGTATTATGCCACAATCATAACTTAGAAAATGCGACTTGGGAGCGAAAAGTTTTTATGCGCCAATAGCATCCCAAACTTTTCCAGTAGTCAGGGTAAGAATTTGGAGACCATATTTTTATAAAAGGAGGAGGATTGTAACACCCTTAAAAAAAATTAAGTGGTAAAAATTCAAATATGATTAATTTATAAAAAAATGTTTTGGGGGTTAAAATGTAAAAAGGAAAAGACTTGATTGTAAAATATTTGAAAGTTTCAGTAAATTAAAATTATTTTCTATCAAATGGGTCAATCTAATGCACTTATTAATGAAGGATTTAATTGAAAATTAAAAGAAAATACTAGGGGTTAATTTGTAATTAACTAAAACAACCCTACATATGTATATATATCATTTCTCCCTATATTTTTCTTCAATTCCCACATGCACACCCCTCCTTATCCTTTGACGATGACTAATTCTAAAAAATAAACCAACCATATGCTTTCTCTAATCACCAAGAGTACAACGGTACCACATGCAGTCTATTTCAATTGGCGGACCATTAGGAAACTAAAGCTTAAATTTAGCAGTAGGGGCGATTGGTAAATATAGGGGTTCAGGGGCAAGAGCTTGTATCTAGAAGGTGGGCTTTGTAGAGTTTAGCTTAGAGAGTAAATTGGTATCTTAATTTCTAGTTTCGACCATGGCTAATGATAGAATTGAGTAAAATTTGCAACGGCGAAGGTGGTAGAGCAGTGCGGTTAAGGCCTCAATTAACGGTCAATTGGACAGTGGAGTTGAAAATTGGTTTAGGCATTCTTCTATAAACATTGAGATGCATAGATTGGTGGTGGCAGTCAGCAACTCTCGTGGTAGTGAACGGTAGCAAACGGCGGCTGGCGGACGATGGTCTTGAGATAGAATTTTCATCTTGTCGGGTTGGTCACGTGTGTGGTATTGGTTTGTGGTGATTGAACTACAATAATAAGATCTTTGATAAAAATTGTTTGGAATTGGGGTTATTACAAATTGGCTTATATTGTTCTTGTTACCTTATCGATTCTTGTATAATAATATGATACGTAAAAAACATGACTAGAATTAGACAAAGGGATGCATGGATACATGTAATATTGAGTGGACACTAATTTGTAAATATATATAATTTTTTATTAATTAAGTTAAGTAGGTGATTAAATGCTAATTTCGTAAGTAATGATATTGGTGTCGATTCATTAAAGATTGAATTCTTGTTAAATTAGATTTAATAGCTATAATTATATGTTTGACTTTATGTAATGATTCAAGGACCAAATATTACAAAAATATGAATCTATTATTATGGTTCGACTAAATTGCAAGGACATGACTTAAATTTATAAATTAAGGAACTATTGACTTAGGAAAAGATTATCAACCTAAGCGAATATAACTCTCATAAATATCATAACGTTAATGGCATAATTAACTTGTTACCTTACAGTATCATTGGAATAGAGCCTTAAAATATTGTATTAATTGTAAAACAACTAATATTAAGAAATAAATGGCTTAGTTATTATTTAAAGATTGATACAAGCATTTTAACATTAAGCACATTCTTTCAGATAGGTGACGAGGAGCCTGGATTTATATAACAGTAGAGCTGGGGTAGCATTTGCTGTAGAATTAGGCTTTCCTTTCTAGGAAATGAATAATACTTAATGGTTGTATTTCCCATTTCTATCTATTAGATTTGACTGTACTCGTTTTGGTGCCCAAAACATCTATTGTGACATCTATTTTTATCCTATACACCCTACAACCTTACCTTTCTAATATATGTTGTTATTTTGGTCTTGCCACTAAATCTCATTTTGTATTCCTATTTAATTCATCTTGTGTACTATTTATATGGCCTTGCTAGCTAGTATTCACAGAATTGTATTGTTATGTTTGGTTTCACATATATATTTCTGATCTATTATTGAATATGTATTATCTGTGGGCATAATGATAAGTCATCTTGAGGATGTTCTTGCAAGGTTACCGCTTGATAGGATGCCATAGGTTAGGTTAGGCTTGGGACTAGGTTTGGAAAGACGATCGGGCGATATAGGCCGACAATGGTTGGTCTCATGGCTAGTACCTACTTACAGGTAGTTGGAGTTTAACTTTCTATGAGTGGTTGAGTCTAGCATCCGACCGACTATGCCACATGTTTGCTAAGCTAAGTGCTTGGGTTATAGAGTAATAAAGAAAATTGTTATGTTTATTATAATCCATGTTATCGTTTATCACCATTTATGTTCTATTCTAGAAGTAATAAAGATGGTGTTGCCAATAGCATGTTAAGTTTGTGTCACACCCTAAAACCAATTCATGTGGTGTAGTCTCGGGGAGTAAAAATCGATCCCAAACAAATGGTATCACCTATCCAAAATCATAATCTTAAATTATTATAAAAAATCCAACATTCATAATAATTCAAGTAACTCTTGCAACATAGAACTCAAAATTCCAATATTCTTCCCTTAACTAGAAAATTATTAAAGGAGAAGAACTAATTTGCTAAAATGGTAATAAGACTAAAGCTACTGCAAAGTCCTCATCACAAAAAGAAAACCTTCAATTTTGATTCTCATCAAGAGCAAGATTTACCTCTTCATTAGGGCTAAGGTCTAAGTATGTTGAAAGGTAGTTAAAAAAATAGAGTGTGAGTAAAGGACTCAGTGAATGTCAAGTGTGTGCAATATGAATTTATGAATTTAACATAATTAGTTTAGTAAAAATATTCAAGAAGAATATCAATGGAAAACATTAGATGGTCAAGATGTAATGAAACACGAATTTAGTAAATATTTTCATAGACTAACAAATTAAATGTGATGATCACACAAAGTTCACTATAGCTAGTTAACCTTATGGCTCCCACCATAATAGTCCTTTATCGATTTGGGTACGGTGTGACCAAACCAAAATAATACCTGAACTTAGGGATTCTGGAAGTCCTACAACCCACCTCAACCTCAAATAGCTTCTATTTTACGCTAGGGAGATTAAGCCATGCAGGCTTTAGGTTTAATCAATAAGCCTACTACCCCCCGGTGAAGTCCCACTCATACCCAGACCAAGTTGGATCTAACTAATAGTAACAGTAGTAGTGATGAAAATTTCAATTAATTAGCTTATCATTGAATTTAACTACTAGTGTAGAAGCATTAAAAAAAATATGAAAGAATATGTTTTCTTTCATCATGAAACAAAGTAAGACAATTTTTGTGCTTAGTAGAATATAATTATAGTATAGTGTAAACCGAAAATAGGTTATGAGCAAATTATACTACAGGATTTATCCTTCTGGGTTTTAAAATAAAATATTTCATAGTATTTATAGATTTAGGCACTCACCGTACATATTGACCGAATCGAGGACCGACTTCAATGTGTAAACTCTTAAATCACCATCGATAGCTTCTCGATGGTTCCAATGGAGTTCACTTTTTTATTTTAACCATAAAGACTGCATTTTTATTCAAAACCCAAGAATATTTTGATGAAGTTGGAAGATTCTTGGACCCAATAAACTGGGAAGATGAGGTTGAAATTGAAGATTTAGCATTAGAGGTTGGGAACTTGTGTGTATAGAGAATGTGTGCCATGTTGCTGACCTACACCATTTCCTAAGAGACAGATCATACCAATGGCATTTGTTCTCGGTGAGGCCAGTAGTAAGGGATTATAGTGCTAGTGAGCAAGTCTCCAATTGAAGTTATTGATGGTGACGTAGTAGAGCTTGTTAGTTGTGCATATCGGTAGTTTATTTGGAAGCTTATTGTTATCAAGAGATTGATTCTTATTGGCTGAGCACGCTGTGACCTTTATAGTTTCAAAAGTTAGGTGGCATTGTGTGGGAAGAGAAAGTGGTTGTTGAGGAGATAGAGATAGTGGTGGTGATGAAAAGTGGAGGCAGCGAGGTGAATCGCCAAATTGATGTTGGAATGAGCGATCACCATTTTGAAATCTAAGATTTGAGTATATTCTTTCTATTTCTTCTTTATTTTTTCTTTGTTTTTGGTTTTTTTTTCCTTTATTGTTTTTTTTTTTTGTAATATGATTAAGATTTTTTATGTAGAAGAGTGTGTGTATATATATGAGGGAAGTATTTGATTTAAAAGTGACTCTTATTATTTTCCTTTTAGGACTAGGACAATCCTACTATATTTCTTATATTATTATTATTAATTCCTAGAACTCAATAATTTGTATTCTAGTATTAATATAATATTAATTCAAGTATATTTATAGCTTATACTCCCCAAAATATGGAATATGTATAAGATAAAATAAAAGTTATCATTGTTGACCATGAGAAAACTTAATGACAATTTTTTATAATTTCTAACAACATATATTTTATGCCTCACCATAAATTTAATTGATATTATAAATAAATTAAAATTAAATAAGGTATGGTAATTAATTAAATATGAAATAAAATTGTAGTGTATAACATCTCACCCTCCTTAAAGGAATTTGGTCCCCAAATTCTAACTTGAGTTGGGAGAGAGTTTCAGGTAATATTTTTGTAAAGTTATGGTTCCTCCAAAGAATCTTTAATAACAAAATCTCTCAATGGATAATTTTGGGATTTTGTGATCTAGAATTTGGATTGATCTCTTCATCTATCAAATCATTTTTGAAGCGATAAATTCTCATACTGAGAAGTGTATTTGGGGGGTCTACATAAAACGTCTTTAGTAGTGATACATGGAATACAGTAATATCACTATAACGTTTGGTAGCATATGAATACGATAAGCTACTGCAGCAATTCTCTCAATTATTTGAAAAGACCAATGTATTGAGACCTCAACTTTCCTCATTTGTCGATCCTTGCAAACTTTTTCCTGAGTGATATCTCCAAAAGTACCATACCCCAACACTAAATTACAAATATCTTTTTCTATCATTTGCTTAGCTCTAAATTATGAATTAGATAGTTTTGCTCATATAATTTTAATTTTGTTGAGGTATTGAAAATCTAATATAAAGATCTAAAACTTTTATGTTGATATCACAATCCAAGTAAACCAACATTGAGGAGTAAAATTGAGCCTAAGGCTAATAACAGTGAAGAACATTTGGATGGTGATATATTGAAGTCTAGGAGGTCTCTAATTTGACATATCTTAGTATCTCACTATAACCTTTTCTATGTATATCGGATTAGGGTGAGTCAAGCTTATAGATACCTAATAGTGGAGCTATAAATCATATGTTGACTACTTTTCTTAACTCCATTAGGGTCAAGCTATAAAAAGTATCACAAGTATCTATTATTGAAAAATCAAAGTTTGTATTTTCTGACTTGACATATCTTAGTATATTGGTCATAACTGTCTTCATATATATCGGATTAAGGTGATTCAAATGGAAATAAAAACCTAAGGAATAGACCTAAAATCCAAATGTTGATCATTTTGCTTAATTCTATTGGGAAGAAGTAGTAAAGGCATCACAATTATCCATTTTCGAGAAATCAAAGTCTATATCTTCTCACTGCATACATCGTAGTATTTTGCTGATAACTTACACCATATATATTGTATTGAGATGATTCAAGTATCTATAAACACCAAACAGATTGACCCACGATTCTTATGTTCAGTATCGTTCCAGATTCAAATAGTAAATATTCAAAAAAAATCCATTAGAAAATCTGATCACATAAAACTAGGATCCTAGGATGCCATTCTTTCATGTAGCATTCATTTTTCAAAGTCAAATGGTTATCCTTAATACCAAAATATATCCCAAAACTTCTAATTCTCAACTTAAGATGTTGTTTTCTAAGTTCACCACAAAACCTAAATCTTAGTCTAAAATTGCAACCTAAGCTCTTGAGAACTAACCTCATAATTCTCTATCCACTTAAATAACACCTTATTTTTGTTAGTCTGAACAATGGAGTTGCTATTTTTGAGAAATCTAACATGAACCTCTTATGGTAGCCTACCAATTGTAAGAAACTTTTTATCTCAATCACCATTTCCAATCTTTTCCATTCTAGTATTGCTTCAATTTTGAATGGATCAACTGTCATCTCATTTTAGAAATGATATAACTTAAAAAATCTACCTTATCAAGCCAAAACTCATACTTATTAAACTTAGCATAAAGTTAATGTTCTCAAAGTGATTGTATTACTATCATCAAGTGTTTTTCGTGTTTGTTCTCACTCTTTGAATAGACCATAATATTATCAAGAGAACTACCACAATCGCATTTAGATATGGCCTAACATACTGTGCACTAAATCCATAAATGCCCCAAATGCATTAGTCAATCCAAATAGCAATACCATGAACTCAAAATCACCATATTAAGTGTTCAATATCGTCTTAGACATAATCTTCTCTCTAATCTTTAGTTGGTAGTACCTAGTCTAAGATTTATTTTAAATAAACTCAAAATCTCTATAATTAATCAAACGTTTCTCTATTTTGGCAAGGGTTATTTATTCTTAAACATAAAATTGTTCAAGCTTTAGTAATCTATGCACATTCTCAAAATCCCATCCTTTTTCTTTATAAAAAAAAACATATACTAAGATTCTGCAAGCAGATGAACTTGACCAAGTATACCCATTTTTGAATAATTCTTGCTATTGTATGTTAAGTTCTTAAGTTCTACTAGTGTCATCCTATATAGTGTCTTCGATATTGGGGTTGTTTCTAAAAGAACCTTAATGGCAAATTTTTCTTTGCGATTGGGGGTAGAGAAGTTAATTACTTAGGAAATATATTAGGATATTTTCATGGCTACAAAGATTTTGTCGATATTAATATTGTCCTTAAATTTATTGATTAGGTAGGTTAGGTATACTATCATGCCCATTCTTAATGCATTAAAATCAAAGTTATTCAAGTTAGCTTCTATTCCAACATGTAAACTAACTATTACCAGATATAAATTCAAGCCATGGCAACCACTAAGTAGAAAACCTAATCCATTAAAATAACACAAATAGAAGTTTCAAAATAAATATCCTATCTAATTCTAGATGGCAATTTTCCTATTCTAATCTTTATCATGGCCCTCATTTGGTTCTATCTCTTCAATATCCTCATTCAAGCCCACTTCTTCTAAGTCTCCATTGTATCCTCTTCATTTTCCTCACTAGGCTCTTTCTCAAATAGTTCTTCAAGATTCTCTTCCTCAAATTTATCGATAAGACAAGCTAAGTTTGTATCCTTCACTACTGATAACCATGATCTTGTAAGGTGAAGGATCTGAATGATAAACCAACTTATGTAAGCTTTGACTTACCATCTTATTAAAATAAGCCCATATCAAGAAAAGAAAATATCAAAGTTTGCTAAGTAGTCATTTCCAAAGAAGATTGCCAAACACTCACATTTCTCAAAGGGGAGAAAACTATTAAATCTTAAAGTATTTCCAATCTAAGTCTCATAATATGTCATGAATCTTATCCTCAAGTCCCAAAAGTGTTTAATCATATCAATTGGCATACATAATAACAATCTTCCACAACCTCGATACTAAATAAAATCCTATTAATAATTTTAGTGGTTGAACCTAAGTACTCAAATAAATTCCTAGAAGTTCTATGCCCAAATTCCATAGTTTGAGGATCTTATCCCGACATAGCCTCAATTCAAAACCAGGCTCTAATACTATTTCGTCACACCCCAAAATGAAATCTCGGGGAGTGAAAATTGATCCCAAACAAACAGTATCACCTATCCAAAATCATAATCTTAAATTAAAAAAACTCCAACATTCATAATAATTCAATCAACTCTTGCAACATAGAACTCAAAATGCTTAATATTCTTTCCTTAACTAGAAAATCATTAAAGGAGAAGAACTAATTTGCAATCACGATAATAAAACTGAAGCTAATGCAAAGTCCTCATCACAAAAAAAAAGTCATCAATTCTAGCTCACATTAAAAGCATGATTCACCTCATTACTAAGGCTAAGGTCTAGGTCTGCCATAAGAAAGTTAAAAAAAATAGAGTGTGAGTAAAGAACTCAATGAATGCCAAGTATGTGCAATGTGAATTCATGAATTTAACATAATTAGTTCAACAAAAATATTCAATAAGAATATCAATGGAAAACATTAAACGGTCAAGCAATTATGAAACACGAGTAAATATTTTCATAGACTAACAAATAAATTGTGATGATCACACAAAGTTTACTGTAGCTAGTCAACCTTATGGCTCATACCATAACAGTTCCTTATCACTGTGGGCAAAGTGTGACCTTACCAAAATAGTGCTCGAGCCTAGGTCCTCGAAAACTCCTACAACCTATGTTAGCCACAAATAGCTTCTATTGTGCACTAGGGAGATTAAGCCATGGGGACTTGGAATTAAATCGGCAAGCTCACTGCCATCCGGTGAAGTCCCTTGCACACCCAGATTAAATTGGATCCAACTAACAATAGCAACAGTAGTAGTAGTAACATAAATTTTAGATAATCAGTTGATCATTAAATTTAACTGCTAGTCCAGTAGCATTAAAAAAAATTAGGAAAGCATATGTTTTCTTTCATCATAAAACAAAGTAACACAATTTTTGTGCACAGTGGAATATAATTATATTGCAATGTAAATTGAAAACAAGTTATGAGCAAATTATACTATAGCATATATCATTCTAGATTTTAAATTATAATATTCTATAGTATTTATAGGTCTAGACACTCACCGAGCATATTGACTGAATCAAGGATGAACTTTGATGTGTAAAGTCTTAAATCACCTTTCCCTAGGAAGACCTCCTTCCCCAACGACACAAATAGGAGGAAAATTTATGCCTAAGATATAATCAACTTCTACACTGAGTTGCTTAAATTCGGAGATCAAATCACTGACTGGTCTCTCTTTTTCATGCAAGGAACCCTATCAAGTACAAAACTTGAGTTTTCACTAGATGCAATAAATGTAAAAGTTAAAAGGGTATTGTCGTTCCTGCATTTCCCAAGAAAAGTTGGATTTGGTCTTTAGCTACTTTAGACATAAAAAATAGACCAGCACAGCCTTCCACAATTGCTTGTTAATTTGATTTATCTTCTTCAACATTCAGTCCAAGAGTCTCAAGGCACCAAGCATATAATGGATATCATCACTACTCAATAAGTTGTCCGCTATCATTAGGGGTGGCAATTTTCAATACGACACGATAACATGACATAAACCAACACGATATTATTGGGTTTGGGTTGAGGGTTATTGGGTTAGGTCGATATTGGGTCGACTCGATAAGCAACACGAAAATTATAGGTTAGTTTGGGTTAGGTTTTGGGTTACATGATAATAACATTATTTTTTGTATTTTCAAGTAATGAATTATTATTTTTGAACAATTTAACTTTATATTGATTTATAGGAATTAATGATTATTATTTATTATGTAAATCTTGACTACTTGATGACATTGGAATGATTATTAGTCATTGAATGTGACAAATTATACTTCTTTGTTGGAATTCAACTTCATTGTTGTTAAAATTAAGTTGTGCAAAACTTTTGGTTTAACATGAAAATTTGTATATTATGATATCAAATTGCTCTATGGTATAAAAGTTGGGCTACTAGAAAATACTGTTGACTTTTCTCAAAATTTTGGAATAAATTGATTATTTTATTAAGATTCTAGTTGAACATAAAATGTGTAAGTTTTTTAGATGAATTATTAATGAAAATAATCATATGCCATATGCCGAAATGGGTAGGGTTCGCGTTGATACGAAAACTTTCAAAATGGGTTCAGGTTGAGACTTATTGAGTTGAGTGCTTATTGGGTTGGGTTCAGGTTAAGTAAAATTTTGTGATATTCCCACCTCAACCAGCACAAAACAAGCCGACACTACACGATTGCCTTCCCTAACCACCATTGCACCCTCAAATAGGGCAGCAAGAATTAAAATGTGGTTAGAAAAAGATTTGAATCCCAACAACTAAACAGCGTTGGAAATTTCTTTAATGAACTCTAGCACAATTTCTAGCACCATTGATTGCTTCTCAGCGATGGCAATAGAGGCCACAATCTTTAAAGAACCTTCCATTTAATCGTAAAGGTTGAATTTTTTTTCAAAACTCAAGAATATTTTGACAAAGGTGGCAGATTCTTGGACCCAAGAAACTAAGAAGATGAGATTGAAGAAGAAGATTTAGCATTAGGGGCTGGGAACTTAGGTGTGTAGAGAATGTGTGCCATGTTGCTGACCTATGCCATTTGCCAAGAGACAGATCATATCCAATAGCATTTGTTCCCACACCCGACAACAACAATAGTGGATGATTTCTTGGCGAGGCCTACGGCAAGGGATTATAGCACTAGAGAGTTAGTCGCTAGTCAAATTGTTGATGGTGACATAGTAGAGCTCATCAGTCGTGCATATCGACAATTTATTTGGAAGTTTCTCAATGTCATGGGATTGAGTCTCATTGGTTGAGAACAGTCAGACCTTTGTAGTTTTGAGAGTTAGGTAGTGGTGCATAGGAAAATAAAGCGAATGTGGAGGAGATGGAGATGGTGGTGGTGATGGAAAGTAGGGGTGGTGAGGTGATTCATCGGATTGATGTTGGAATGGGCGATCACCATTTTGAAATCTAAGATTTAATTCTGTTCTTTCTATTTCTTCTTTTTTTTCTTTTTTGTTGTTTTTTTTATTTTTTTTCCTTTTTTTTTATAATATGATCAAGGTTTTTTGTGTAGAAAAATGTATATATATATATATATATATGAGGGAAGGTGTTTGATGTAAAAAAGACTCTTATTGTTTTCCTTTTAAAGCTAAGTCAATCCTATTGTATTTCTTGCATCTTTATTATCACTTCCTAGAACTCAATAGTTCATATTCTCATATTAATATAATATTAATTCAAGTATATTTATAGCATATATTCCCCAAGATATGGAATATTTATAAGACAAAATAGAAGTTATCATTGTTGACCATAAGATAACTTAATGATAATTTTTTTATAATTTCTAACAATGTATATTTTATGCCTCACTATAACTTTAATTGATATTCTAAATAAAGTAAAATTAAATAAAGTATGGTAATTAATAACATATGAAATAAAATTCTAGGGTATTACAGTTTGGTTTCAATAAATTTCTACGTCATTACTTCATTTTGTAAAGTTTTTCTTGTGTTGAAGCAATTTATCAATTGTTGTACCTTCAACTGATTTTTTTTGTTTGCTTGTCATATTTCCCCCTCGTTAGGTCCTTAGGACTTGCCCATTTTTTGTTATCTTTTATTCTCTTCCTAGACAAGACTGGACAAAGGATTGGGGGCTCGAGGCGTGCTCAGAGAAGAGTCATGTTTGTAATAGATTAGGTGTTATACATGTATATATATGTCACACCTAATCGAGATGCTTAGACTTGAGAATAGTATGTAAATGTTTAGTTTGATCTTAAGATTTTTGATATATATATATAATGTGCTCTCTGAAATGATATTTTTGGTTTAGTGTTGAACTGTCGCTTGGTGAGTTGTTAAATTTTGGTTTCCATAACTATCTTTTGAATTATATTTCAAGTTTGAATTGATGGCACTTTAGTTTAGGAATCATCCCTACCTAGTGCACCAGAATTCAAAAGAACATGCTTAACATTAAAATACTTGTATCAACCTTTAAATAATAATTAAGCCATTTATATATTAATATTGGTTGTTTTACAATTAATACAATATTTTATGGCTCGATTTCAAATATACTATAAGGTAACATGCTAATTATGCTATTAATGCTACAATATTTATGAGTCATATTTTCTCTAGTCAATAATCTTTTCCTATGTCAATAGTTCCTTAATTTAACAATTCAAGTCCTATCTCAGCAATTTAGTCAAAATATAATAAGTGATTTAGATTCCTATAATATTTGGTCCTTTAAATATTACACAAAATCAAATATATAATTACAATTGTTAAATCTAATTAATTAGAATTCAATCTTTAATGATTCGGCACCAAATATCATTATATACAAAATTAGGATTTTAATCACGTACTTAACTCAATTAATCAAAAATTTTATATATATGTATATATATTTATAGATCTAGGTACACTCAACATTACACATATCCATACATCCCTTTGTCTCGGTTCAAATCATGTTATTTCCATTTCATATTATTATACAAGAATCAATAAGGTAGCAAGAACAATACAAGTCAATTTGTAATAACCCTAATTCCAAATGATTTTTACCAAAGATCATATTATTAGATTCAATCACCATAAACCAATACCACACATGTGACCACCATGAGAGACAAAAATTTTATCTCAAGACCGCCATGCATAGCCATCGTCCACCACTGCTGGAGTTGCTAACTACCACCATCAATTGAGGTATCTCAATGTGTATAGAAGAATACCCAGAACAATTTTCAACTTTGCTATCGAATTGACCATCAATTGAGGCTTTAATCACACTGCTCCATCACCTCTACCACCACATGTTTTGCTCAATTCTGTCGCTATTGGTGTCAAAACCAAAAATTGAAGATACACCTTGCTCCCTCAGCTAAACTATACAAAACTTACCTTCCAAACTTAAACTCCCACAGTTGAACTGTCGTGTCCACCACTCACCGCTATTGCAAAATTCACGCTTTAGTTTCCCTATGGTCCACAGGTCAAAATGGACTGCATATGGTGGTACTCCTAGTGATGAGAGAAAGCTTATGGTTGGTTTACTTTTCAAAATTGGCCATCACCGGAAGAGAAAGAAGGGTATGCATGCCAGAATTGAAGATAAATTTAGGGGGAGGGAGGAAAGATATATAGGGTAGTTTTTGATAATTACAAATTAACCTCCAGCATTTTCTTTCAGTTTTCAATTAAGT
This sequence comes from Jacaranda copaia, assembly GCA_014898725.1. NCBI lineage: Eukaryota > Viridiplantae > Streptophyta > Magnoliopsida > Lamiales > Bignoniaceae > Jacaranda > Jacaranda copaia. The sequence goes on along the minus strand of JACGDI010005399.1, from coordinate 656,410 downwards.
TCTTCATTTAATGAGTGCATCCGATTGACCTATTTAACCAAATATAATTATTTAGCCCCCAAAACTTTAAAACATCTTACAATTAGTCTTTTCCTATTTATGTTTTGACCCCCAAAATGTTTTTTTAATAAATTAATGTTTGAATTTTTACTAATTAAATTTTTAGGATTGTTATAATCTCCCCCTCTTAAAAGAATCTAGTCCCCAAATTCTTACCTAACCACTAGAAAAGTTCGGGATACTATTGGCGCATGAAATTTTCTCGTTCCTAGGCTACCTCTTCTATGTTATGATTGCTCCATAATACTTTTACTATAGGAATCCTTTGATTCCTAAGGTCTCAAAATTTCTATCCAAGATACGAACTGATTGCTCTTCGCAAGTCAGGTCACTTTCCATTTGTACATCTTTATGTGAAATGATGTGGGAAGGGTTAGGATAATATTTCCAAAGTTGTGATACGTGGAAAACATCATGTATTCCCATCAAGCCTTGGGGTAGTTCCAGTTAATAAGCTACTGGTCCAATTTTTTTACATATCTTGTAAGGACTAGTCGGCATTTTGCCTTTTCCAATCATTTGGACACCTTTTCTCAAGAGTTCTTTAGGAAACACCTAGTCACCAATTTCAAATTCTAAATCCTTTCTCTGCTTATCTGCATAGCTTTCTGCTTATCCTGGGCTACTTTTATTCTCTATTTGACCATCTGTTCCTTCTTAATAGTTTTCTAATTTACTTCTGGCCTTAAAGTTCTCAAGGACTTTTTAGCATTAGTTTTATGTTCTTCAAGGTCCCAATGTAATAGGGATCAATATTTTTTGCCATACAATGCTTAATACAGGACTATCTAAATAGTATACTGGTAGCTATTATTGTAAGCAAACTCTATTAGAGAAAGGTATCCATTCTAGCTCTCACTAAAATCTAAAATACAAGCCTGTAGCATATCCTCTAATATTCAAATAACTCTTTCTAACTACCCATCTAACTGAGGATAAGCTATATAATTGAATTGTAACCTTGTTCCCAGATGTTCTTGCAAACTTTTTCAAAGACTCAAAGTGAACTTGGATTTTGGTCGAGCACAATACTAGTTGGGATTCAGTGCAATTTGACTATTTCCCTAATGTATAACTTTGCTACTTTCTTAACCCTAAAATGTGTTTTGCTTGGTAGAAAGTGAGTAGACTTAATTAATCGATCTATTATTACCCAAATACTATCATATCTTTCTTGAGTCATTTGTAACCTACTACAAAATCTATAGTTACCTACTCTCATTTCTAGTCAAGGATTAAAAGTGGTTGTAGCAACCTTGATGGTCATTGATGCTCTACTTTGACTAACTAGCAAGTTAAGCACTTCTACACATAATTTGCAACATCTCTTTTCATCCCAATCCACCATAAATATTTCTTCAAATCTTGACACATCTTCATGCCTCCCAGATGTATCACATATATTGCCTTGTGTGCCTTTTCCAATAGTCTTCTTTTCATTTCTTCAGGCACGCATATTCTCTTACTAAACAAATAACTACTTTAACTATTTGTACTAAATTCAAAACTCTTCAAAACTCTCAACGGCTTCTTTTTATTTTAATATCCAACTATCATTGGCCTATGCTCGACATATTTTGTAAAATAACTCAATTGCACATTTACTCCCACAACCCAAGTTTGCTACCTCATTCTTATTATAGCATTTGCCCTTGGACTTGCTGATTTTCCTATTTGCAACATATGAGCTATTCTAGCCTTACGACTCAAAGCATCTACCATTACATTTGCCTTTCTCAAATGGTAAATGATAAAGAAGTCATAATCCTCCAAATATTCCATCCATCTTCACTATCTCATGTTTAGATCTTTCTGTGAGTACAAATACTTGAGACTTTTATGATCTGTGCACACTTTGAAAGTGGCCTCATGGAGATAGTGTCTCTATTTTGCCAATGTAAAAATTACTGCAGCTAGCTCCAAGTCATGAGTCGAGTAGTTCTTCTCATGTGGGTTTAGTTTTCTGGATGCATAGGCAATATCTTACCCTTTCTACAATAAAACATATCCAAACCCTTCTTTAGAAGTGCTTATATACACAACAAAACCTACTAATTCTTTTGGAAAAGCTAAAAATGGGGATGAAGCTAATCTATGCTTCAACTCTTGGAAACTCCTTTCCAAATCTTATAAATGCCACTTCCTCTATCCAAAAGTCGCACTTACTAAACTTTGCATACAATTAGTGCTCTCATAAAGTTCTCAAAACCATGTGTAAGTGCTTTGCATGCTTCTCTCTAGTTTTTTAATACACCAAAGTGTCATCAATGAACATAACCACAAACTAATCTAGATATGGCCGAAAAATCTAGTACATCAAATCCATAAATGCCGTGGGGCATTAGTTAGGGACTATATGACATTACTGTAAATTCAAAATGACCATACTGAGAATTAAATGCAATTTTTGAGATGTATTTTTTCTTAATTTTCAGCTGATAGTGCCCCTATCTCAAATCTAGCTTCGAGAAGGCCGTAGATCCTTAAAAGGTCAAATAATTTTTCCACATACAAAAAGGGGTATTTTTTCTTCAAAGTAACTTTGTTCAACTCCTTGTAGTTAATGTAAATTCGTGGGGGTCCATCTTTCGTTTAAACAAACAACACTAAAGCTCGCCATGGAGAAGTGCCGAGCCTAATGAATTTCTTTTCCAATAGTTTTGGAGTTGATTCTTTAGCTCTTTGAGTTCCATAGGCATCATTCAATAAGAGGTTTCAGAAAAAGGTGTAGCACTAAGAAGAGCGTGAATAACAAACTCTAACTCTTTGTCATGTGGTAATAAGTTTTAACTCTTCTAGAAATACTTCTGGATAATCAGCCACTATTTCCACTTCTTCTATTTTGGCTATATCTCAAAGTTTATTGATAAAATACACTAAAAATTCTTGTCCTCCTTCCCTAAAAATTTTTAGGGCCACTACCATAAATATAATTGGTATTAGGAAAATTGTATCTACAAATCAATATGTTGATATAGGTACCTTATCTCTGACAGTGACGCACTTTGTGTAACAATTTACTTGTGCCTAATGTTGAAACAACCAATCTATTCCAAGTATTAGATCATATTCCTAAATGGGCATTTCAATAAGATTAGCTATATACTCACTATCTCCAATCCTAACTAGGCAAGCTCGAGATATGGTGTCTGTTACTAACCCTATTCCTAAAGGTATGTGCACCTCTATTTAGTAAGTCATGGTTTCGGGTTGCATATTCAACTTTTGAGAGAAAGATATAGACATAAAGGAATGAGTAGCTCCAGGATCATACAAAGTATTTCCTTAAATTCCAAAAATAGAAATCATACCTTCAACCACTTCTTTAGGATCCGGCGCGTTTTCCCTAGTTAAACCATATACATGAGCTCGAACTTTTGGTTTCTTGTTAGTTCCTGCCACCTATTTCCCTTTTCCTGTAGATGCTGGGTTTCTCCAATTGGGGCAATCTCTACAAACTGATAATCGCTCCCACATCCCACACATTTTCCCTGGTTTTTCAAATAACCGATCTCTTCATGGCCTAATCCTCCATAAAACCCACATTTCTTTGATGTCACCCCTCGAGCCGAATTTGTGGTCCCACTAGCTTGGTGTGTTCATTGATTGAGGTCCCCAATTTGTAGTTTTAACTATTTCTTCCTAAGGTTACTCTATCCACTAGGGTACATTCTTCCTTTCAGCCCTTATCCTCGATTTTTTGAATTTCCCATAATTTTAATTCTAACAACAATACATTACTCATGGCTAGGTTAAAACTCAATAGATCACATATGGCAAAGGCACATCTGAGTTTTGGCCATAATCCTTCCACAAATTTGTGAGTTCGTCGATCCTTATTTGCAAGTATGTGGGGTACATATTGAATTGATCGATTGAAAGTGGCCTCATACTAACTGACAGATGATGTTCTTTGTATCAAATCCATGAATTCTCTTTCCCTTGTGTGCTTGGCCACCAATGGTACATATTTTTTCCATAAACTCCTTGTCAATGTTCTCTCAGGTCGATATAATCTCTTCTACAGCCTATCTATAGTCTATCATTTTTTAACAACTGCATGCAGGACCTTCTAATAGAAAATTTAGCATACCATACTTTATATTCGTCCAATCTATAGGTTGTCCTGTAGCTTGTTGATCATTTTGAGGGGCCTATGAGACTTTTTCTTCATGTCATAGTTGTTGTAAGGTGGGTGCTCCTTGCCTAGGAACATTTTATACATTAGCCTGTCTAACAAATTATCTTCCTTATTGTCCTACTCGAGCTTGAAAGGATATAAGAACCTTTCTATGATGCCATTCTTTTTTATAGTCAAGTTAGAGCTAGAATGCTTCTTAACATGCAATTTTCAAGCTCGTACGACAATATCTAAAGTTATCATCAATTCTTTCAAATCCCTTAAACATACATATAAACTATTTAACAAATTTAAGTAAAATTCATTAATACAAAAGTCTAGTTAAGAAAAGATCAACATAAGAACTTTCATTATCATTCCGAGTTAACAATAACAATTGTTTACAGTGATATATACAAAGTTAAAATTCCACGTAGTCATGGACAAAATGACAAGGGTTGAGTTAGGGGCATTGCCCTATTAGTCTAGCTAACCTTAGTCTATTACATTCCAACTTAACAATTAAAAATTAAAATTATAACATGCATACATATTTAAAACATATTTACACATTCAGGAGCTTCCAACTCTAATCTTCCACATTAGTAATGTCAAACTCTATATTTTCATCCTCATCCTCCTGCTCTTCTCTATTTAGCTCTATATTCATATCACTATCATTTTTCTTCAAACTCTTGAAATTGACTTTCCATATTAATCCCCTACAAAACCTCAATTGGGACCTCCTATACTGGGTCCTCCTCAAGATCTTCCTCTAGTAGCTCCTTTAGGTTCCCTTCAAGTACCTTTTTAATATTGATTCCTTGTCTGTGTCCTAGCTCCAGAGAGGGAAAAACTCTGGAGGGTCAAGCCTCAGATGCTATCCCAACTCCAATGATCTGATCAATAGCACTCGCATAGTATGCCAACTTCATTCTGACTTCATCCATAATCATTTAGGTCACAGCAACAATCTTATGATGATTCGCTTCTAAAATCCTAAAAGTCTCCTCCATTTGGGCTTATACCATGTGAAGCCTCTCAATCTATCCCTAAGCTATTTTTACTTTTTCGCTCTCCCACTCTATTTCATCCATAAGCCTATCTACAGTATCACTTCTAACCTAAACCATTATTTTTAAATGATATGCCTACACTCTTCTTTCCCTCAATACCTCATGCATGTCATAGAGTTGATCCTCATAGCATTAGCATTACTCCAATAATCTTGCCCTTTCCCATTCTAAAACTTTAATTCTTTCTTGTAAAGATTTCTTACCTTCATCTTTCATAGGTTCCTTTCCTTCCTTTTGTTCTCCCAATATCCTGCAATATATAAGTTATTTCATTAAAACCATACTAGTCAAATTCATTTCTAATTTCCTTAATCACATAAAGTTTTCAATCATACATAAGATACCAAGGTTCAATTCTCAATCTAAAGTCTAATGCTTGATTTTTAAAAGTGAAGATCACAAACTAGTTAGCTACCCTACGTATAATCTCCTATCTCCTAATATCGAGCACTGTACCTAAGAGTTCATATCTTAACTAACCTTTTATCCCACAGACTAGGCACAAATCTTAATAATACTTATTTATCTAGGTCATTGTCAAACCTAAGCTTTGATACCACCTCTGTGACACCCCAGCTATGAGTAATTCTTAAGCTAAGGTGCTACCAATTTAAACATAAAATATAATTCAAAAGATAACTAAAGAGGCCAAAATTTAATAAAACTCACCAAAGTAGCAGTTCAACATAAAACCTAAAAGATCATTTCAAATAGCACAATATATACATATCAAAGTTAAACATTTACATAGCATTCTCAAGTCAAAGCATCTCAATTAAGTGTAATCTATATATACAAACATAGCACCTAATCTGTTATAAAACATGTCCATCCTTAGACACATCTCAAGCCCTCAACCTTCATTTAGTCCTATAAAGAAAGAGAATAAAAGACAACAAAAAAAAGAAAGTAAGTCCTAGCACATAGTGAGGGAGGAAATATTACACATAGACAAAGAAAATTATCAAAGGTACAACAATTGATGAACGAATTCATCAACAAGTTTTTGTAGAATGAAGCAATGATGTAATATAGCATAAATGATACCAAATTTAACAGATTACTAGCAAATGCATCCTTATTACTCCTAAAATAGGACATATACAGTAATAAACAGTAACACCGAGTACAATTAACACAACAAGTTCCCTTATTACTTTGTTACCTAAGCACTCAACTTAGTAGACATATTGCATGGTTGGCTACATGCCAGACCCTATCACTTGCAAACAACTAAGCTCCAACTACCAACAAGTCAAGATCTTAACTAGGTACTAGCTAGGAGACTAACCACCGCAAGTCCATACCATTCAGTCATCTTTCCAAGCCTAATCATAGGCCTAACCCAACCTATGGCATTCCATCAAATGGCAACCCCTCAAAGGCATTCTAAAGATGACTTATCATTATGGCAATAGATAATACATATTTAATAATAGATTAGAAACATATTTATGAAACCAAACAAAACAGCACAATATATTAACACTAGCTAGCAAGGCCATATAAATAGTATACAAGATGAACTAAATAGGAATACAAAACAAGATTTGGTCAGCAAGACCAAAATAACAACTTATATTTGGAAAGCTGGTAAGGCTATAGGGAATCAAGTATAGAAACATATATCACAATAAATGTTTTAGGAACCAAAACAAGTACAATCTAATCTAACAGATAGACATAAGAAATAAAAGCATTAAAGATCATTCACTTCCCAAAAAAGGAAAGATTAACCCTCACCTTAGATTCCATAGTAAATGCTACCCTTGCTCTACTATCCTATAAATATCCACTCCTCGTCACTTATTCAAAAGAACATGTTTAACATTAAAATGCTTGTATAGACCTTTAAATAATAATTAAGCCATTTATATCCTAATATCAATTGTTCAACAATTAATACAAAATTTTAAGGCTTAGTTCCAAAGATATTGTAAGGTAACATGCTAATTATGCTATTAATGCTCCGATATTTATGAGAGTCATATTCATTCCTGTCGATAATCTTTTCCTAAGCTAATAATTCCTTAATTTAACAATTTAAGTCCTATCTTGGCAATTTAGTCAAAACATAATAATTAATTCAGATTTCTACAATATTTGGCCCTTACAATGTTACACAAAGTTAAATATATAATTATAGCTATTAAATCTAATTAATGAGAATTCAATCTTTAATGATTTAGCACCAAATGTCAATCTACACAAAATTAGGGTTTTAATCACCTACATAACTTAATTAATTAAAGATTTTATTTTTGCAGATCTCAGTTCGCTCAACATTATATATATCCATGCATCTTTTTGTCTCCATTCTAGTAATGTTCTTTCCATATCATATTATTATAAAAAAAATTAGTGAGGTAGCAAGAACAATATAAGTCAATTTATAATAGCCCCAATTCCAAATGATTTTTACCAAAGATCTTATTGTTAGAGTTCAATCACCACAAACCAATACCACACATTTGACCACTACAACAAGATAAAAAAAAATTTCTCAGGACCGCTGTGCACCACCACTACCGGAGTTGCTAACTACCACCACTAATCAACGCATACAGAAGAACATTAGGATCAATTTTTAACTCTATACCAAATTGATCATTAATTGAGGCCTTAACTACGTTGTTCTACCATTGTGACTTTTACTCAATTTTGCCATTGCCAATGATCAAAACTAAAAATTGAAGACACCAACTTGCTTCCTAAGCTAAACTTGAAAAACTCCACTTTTCAGACTCAAGCTCCTACCACTAAACCACCACATCAATTGCTTACCACTGCTGCCGAATTCAAGTTTCAGTTTCTTGGTGGTCTTCTGCTCGAGATTGACTGTATGTAGTATTGTTGTACTCCTAATGATAAAGAAAGCTTATGCTCGAGAAAGATTAGAAGAGAAGAAAGAGGGTGTGCATGCAAGAATTGAAGAAAAAATGGGGAGGAGGGAGGAATGATATATATAATAGGGTAGTTTTGGATTTTTCAAATTGACCCACAGCATTTTATTTCAATTTTTCAATTAAGTCATTCATTTAATGTGTAATGCCTCTAAAATTTGTATTTTAGAAAATAAAAATTTAGAAATCAAAATATTAATTTGACAAATTTTGGGGCTCAAAATAAAATGAAAAAGTACTTGATTATATGAATTTTGAAAATTTTGAGGTTTATTTGAAATTTGGGAAAACTTCATTGACCAACCTTTAGAAGTTTTGCAGGTCAAAGTAGAAACATTTATGGTCAACTGGGTGAATGTTAGGCACTAAGGAAGTTGAGGGAATAAATTGGAGTCTAATCATATTCTAAGGGACCAAATTGAAAGTTAAGCAAAACTTTTGGGGGCCAATTTCAATTGTTGGAAAGTGCCCTTTAAATATCATTTTTTTTATTTTTCTCCTCATTTTCTTCTTCTCTTCACCGCATACACTCGTTTCTTCCCTCTCCGATAACCCTCTCTGATGAACAACAAACCCTTTTATACTATACACCAATCATTTTCTCTCAACACAAGAAAGTCATTGATACTCTTTACTCTTTGTGGTGGCCAAAATTTGAGCTAGACTCTTCAACCACATGGAGGTGATAGATGTGATGTTGATGAAGACAAAAACTCACAGCTGGGGGTTGGGTTTTGTAGCCTTTAGCTCAAGGAACAATTTGGTACTTTTAACTCTCAGAATCGACCAACAACAATGATAGAATTGAAGAAAAATATAGCGGCAGCATTGGTGGTGGGCTAGCAATGTTTTAAAAAATTAACTGGTTAATTGACATCTAATTCAAAAATTAGTTTGGGGGTTTGTTATAGCACAACAAAGCATACAGTTTGGTGGTGTCGCAACCAATTTCGACAATAGCACACAACGGTGTGGCGACGGTCGACCACCAGTCTAATCGTGATGACTATCAAAATATATACAAACTAATATCGTGCGATGATTCAACCTTGAGTTCAATTGATCAAGTAAAATACTACCTAATCAAATAAGTTGATTCCTAATTTAATCTGAGTAAATCATTAAGTTGATTTCTGATGTAAATCATGTTAATTGGATGAAAGTTATGACTATTAAGTGAAATAAGATATAAAACCTTAGTGATAAGTGATGCATGGACCCGAATTTGATAATAAAATATTAATATTTGTCGATTGAATTAATTGAAGTAGTTGAGAAGTTGAAATTGTCAGAAAGAAGCAGGACTTGAATATTTTGAACATATATGTTAAAATGAATTAAGGCTAAGCTTAAGTTGATTTCACTGAAAATTATGATTTTAGACTAGATATGAGACATGCATGAACTATTATATGAACTTAGTGGGCCTAGATTTGCATTATTATATGATAATTTTGGGTGAATTGAGTTAATTGAAGGACAAAACACTAACTCTATGGATTTGAGACCTAAGTCACAATAATTGGGCTATTTAAGATGGTTGGACTATTAATATTGACTTGGCATAATATTAAGGTTAATTGTGTAAATAAGGGGCTAATTGAATCTTTTTATCAGAATCGGTATAAACCCCATAAATATTTTCATGATAATGGCATAATTAGCACGATTAGTAATGATAATACCTAAACTACCAAGTTAACTGAGTAATTATCAATTTTAGACTATTAATTGTACAATTGTAAATATAGGATTGAACGAGGATTTTGATAATATATATATATAATATTTTATTTAGGTGATTAAGAGGTGTGTTCCGCAAACCAGTAGGCAAAAATAGCGAATCTGAAGCTATTGAGATGAGGATCTAACCTCTTGGGTATTTGTTTTGTATGCCCTATAAGGGTTTGTCAATTTGGCACTATTTTATACTTATATGTTGTCATGATAAACCCCTATGAGGGTTAAACTTATTCCCATTCCATAATTGCATCTTGATTATTGAAATTCATGAATTGTTTGAGTTTGTTGTCTATTAATTGTTTTGTGAACCCGTGTGAGGGTTCGTTTTATTAGTTCTTGCTTCTGATATTTTTTGGTACAATCTATGGCCTTAACAGCACTCTTGTTATTCGTTACAACTTTAATTAGCCATGTTGGTTGATTAAAATTGTTTATTGATATCATATAGCCTTGTGGGCATACTTGATTATTGAATTTATTTATAGATACTTATACAAAAAAAATTATTTTGGGCTGAGTGCCAATCACAGCATAATGCTTGGATTACTATTCCAAATTTGTACCTTTAAATTGGAGATAAAAATAGTGTTATTGGCTTACTTGGTTTGATATCTCGACTTTGGGCAGTCCAAGATTGATTGTAGCCTAAAGTTTGATTGGTTAGTATCAATCCTATCAATTCATGCGGTTGCGATCTTGTCTTTAGGGGTGGCTTGATCAGTGAGGTTCAATTTTACTGATTTGCGCTGCAGCAGTTTAGCGAGTTTTCCACTTATTGAGGTGATATAAGGAGGCAGGCCATTTTATGGTTATATCAAAATGATATAAAGGGGTAGGCCATTTTATGGTTATATCAAAATGATATAAAGGGGTAGGCCATTTTACTATCATATTGAGGTGATATATAGGGGTAGACCATTTTATGCCCGTATCATTGAGGCAATATAAGGGGGTAGGTCGTTTTAAGGTTATATCATTAATATAGAGTTGAGGTGATATAAGCGGGTAGGCCATTTTACGATTGTATTATTTATATGGAACCAGGAGACACAAGGGGAAAGGCCATTACATGGTCATACATGTGAAATATGATTCTATCACTGATCTTATAAAATGTTCTTGTCTAGCCTATTTTACAAAACTGATCAAAATCTTGAATTTTGAAACTTGAGTTTTTCATGGAATAACGTGTTCACTAGGTTTCTCCGAACTAATCATATATTTGAGTTTTGAAATCTTCTACAAAATCTATTAAATGTGAAATGACTCTTTGTTGGTAAGGGACGTCATGGAGTTAGTTAACAAAATGTTGAACAAGAAACACTAGTTTCTAGTTTTGGTTTGTAGATTCTATAAACTCCTTCAAATCTCTAATATCCAAATATCATAACTTGTATTTTAGTTATCTGAATTCAGAATGAATGTTTCTCTTGCATTTGTATATGGTATTCCAATTCATTCTAATTCCTCCTATACATGCAAATGTTTGTCTCACTGAGTCATTTGAACTCACCATCATTGTGTTGTTCCTTTTGTTTTTCGGCAAGATTAAAGAATATAAGACACCCTGAGCTTGGGCTACCTTTTGGCATAGTGAAAATATTGTTATCATAACATCTATAATAGTAAGGATGCGAGATGTTATGGTTGTAATGTTATAAGGGGCATAGGTTAAGTTAGTATCTTTCTGCTGCGAACTGTGACAGATTAGAACTCATGATGAATTAAGTTAATATATAAGTTTAATTATAGGCCTTTGAGCAATTATGACTTGCTATGAGGACTTGGGTTTCACTTGTCATTTTCAACGTGACTAGCTTGCATTTTAAGTTATGAAATTTCTTAGGTTGAGAATTTTAGAGTGTGTAATTAAGTTTTAAAGATTAGATTGGAGTAGCACCTCAATCTGAAGTAGGCACCTCTCGAAAGGGGCGCTATATAATAAGTGCATTAGATTGACCCATTTGACCAAAAATAATTTCAACTTAACTCCCAAAACTTTCAAACATCTTACAATCAAGTCTTTTCCAATTTACATTTTGACCCCTTGAACTTTTTTTTTATTAAATTAATGATATTTGCATTTTTACCAATTAAATTTTTAGGGGTGTTACAATAAAATTATTTAACTAAATAATTGAAAAATATAAAAATTGATATTATTTGATATTTAAGTAGTCATTTATCAAGCTTTTAAAAGTTTCCAATTATGTCACCTATATATATCCCATATAAAAGAACTTATTTCAAATAATTAAAAATGGGTTATGTATTATGTTGCTAAAAAACTAAAATGATTTAAATTAATAATATAAAAATAAAGATGAGAGTTTATAATTGTTACATGAAGTAACTTTTTATATTTGAAATACTCTTTATATTATATTATTTGTTATATATTCTATACTAGTGTTATCCCCATGTTAAAATTACTATATATATATATATATATGAATTTAATTATTGAATTATAAATATAACTAAAATAATAATATTAAAATAAAAATATCAAGTAATTAGTAAAATTAAATTTAAATATTTAAAATTTAGTATTTGAAAGTATACAAAATATAAAGACATCTCATATACATTATGTCATAAAAAATAAAATTTTAAATTATTCAGCGAGAAGTTAAAAAATAAAATAAAACATCCAAAAATAAAAATATATGAATATGATTATTTACTTTATTAAAAAAAATAAAATATTATGCAATCAAAAGCTCACAGATAGTTAAAATAAAAAATAAAAAATATGAGAAGAATATAGAACACAAGATTGATGGCTTGAAAGTTGTTTGAAAAAATTTAAAATTATAATACTTTAAGATTATTTTAGACTTGAAAGAGGATGAGTATATATTAAGTTAAAACTTAAAATATAAAAAATTAAATAATATATTTGTTTCCAATGATTAGAAAATTCTTATTTAATTTTAGTTTTTGATTAAAAATCAATTAAGTCAAGACTAAACTATGATAGCAAAGATTTATAAAATATTAAAAAATTAAAATAAATATATAAAATAATTACAAAGTTAAGATCAATATTAGTATATAAGTTTATAGAAATATTTATATTTGACTCATAGCTTAGTTACCGAATTATTAAGTGAAGAACAAAGTTTGACATTAGTAATGCAAAGTTAGAATTATAGTAAATTGATAAAGTAATTATAAGCTCAAAATTAATTTTAAATAGGAATTAGTGACAGGATATGAGGATGAAATAAGAAGGTAAAATAAAATATAAAAAATAAATAAATTATTTTAACACCCCAAAATTTTATGATTTATAGAATTTAAATTTTATTATTTTCAATTTTGTAAAATTTAACTATTCCTTATATCATTATTAGTTTATTTAATTTTCTTAAGGCCAATTTGTAATTTTTGAAAACTTAATTGAATAAAATTGGAAAACTTAGGGGCTTGCATCAAACCATTCTAGTCAACTAGGGTCTATATGCTATTTTAATTAAATAGAGGACTTAATTGATTAACTTAATAATAAACTAAGGATTAAATTGCAATTTCAAAAAATTGATTTTAATAAAACACCCATTATTTTCATTATTTTCATTTGATTCCTCTTGCCTTCCATTTTCTTCTCCTTCACCGTGTCTCTTTCTTCATCACCGACAACTATTTCCATCCATTTTTTTCTCCTTCACTGTGTCTCTTTCTTCATCACCAACGACTATTTCCATCATTCAACCTCACCAAACATCACTTCTCTTTCCCCCAGCACCCCCAACACCCCTTGCATGCACACTGTCATGGCGAAGGAAGCTTCCCATGAAACCTAGAAAATTGACCGTGATAGACAACAAAGCTATGGTGAAGAGGAGGAGCTTTTAGGTGGATATTCTGGAAACCTAAGGCACAAGGGACACAACCGTGGCCTTGCATGAGCATGACACCCAATAGCAACAGTAGTAAGTGGGTCATCAGAGACGAAGGCGAGAGGTGTGGTGATGTTTGGGTCTTCAGTTGAAAGTCATCCAAGCCTTAAAATTGAAAACTAATCAGACTATTGGACTCAAGGGAATGAAATGCGGTAAAAGGTGGTGGTTCTAACATTTTCCAGCAGTAGTGATGTGGTGGCATCTCTTAAGCATAATCTTCTCCTCCTCATGGTGGTGTGATCAATTTGGGGTTTTGAGGTCTCAATTGTGTGTTTTTAGATAAAGATCAGTATTGATTTTAGGCTTTTTATACATTTTCATTCATTTAAATCTATTGTGCCTTTGAATAGTTGGTTTTGAATTGTATTAGGTAGTGAAAGTGTTTCATGCATGGTTGATGTTGGAATTTTGGACCCAAAATTGTATCAAATGTGATAATTAAGGAATTATTGAGTTAATTGAGTTAGAAAAACCCTAAATTTGGAAAACTAGACCTTGATGACAATAATTAGGTTATTGAACTAACTAGCTTATTATTACCACTTAGAATACTAGCATAGGTCTGAATTGATTACATCTACTGTCATATCATTAAGAAGCCTATAACTGATAGTAAATGAGCCATATTTTAAGAGTATTTCTTAATGATAATTCTGTACAAAGTCTCATGTCAAGTTAATTGAGTGGTTACCAATTTTAGATAGTTAATAGTAAGGTTTTAATTACCAGATGCTATCTTGGTTGAATATGGGTTTTGGTAAGTAAATCACTCTCGTGGTTAGGTGATAAGGAGCAAGAAACTGCGAATTAGTAGGCTATTGACTGTAGCTTCCTTTGAGGCTTTTGGAGGTAAGGGTCTACCAATCTAGCACCTTTTATATCTATTTGTTATTTGTAATAAGCCTCTGTGTGGGTTTTCTGTTTCTATACTTTACTTTGTTTGTTTGAAATTTAAAATGTGTTTGAAAATCTGAATTGTTATATGCTATCTAAAATGAGCACCCTGTGAGGGTTATTGTTTGATATCGATTTCATCTTATTATCTGATATCTGATTTGAACATCTTTGTGCGGGTTATCTTTTGATATTGAATCTATTTCTGTTTGTTCTGGTGCCTAGGACTTTCTTCACATTGTCAGATTTCTATCCCTTATACTCTAGCCTTGGCAGCTCACCCCATGATCTTGATAATTGTGACGGCAATATTGAAATGGTCTAATAGACCTAATAGTGTTAAAAGTCCTCCTAATTGTTCATGTATCTTGTTTATTGGAATAGACCTTGCCAACTGCTGTTGAATAATGTTGTTGTTATTACTTGAAAGTGAATTATTTTCTATTGGCATTAAATCATTCCACCCATGGGGATGCCCTTGGGAAGTTTCCACTCGAAGGGATGCCACGATAAGTTGGGCCTGGGGCTAGGTGAGGAAAGATGATCAGGCGGAATGGACTGACGGTGATAGGTTTTCCTACTAGTATCCACCATAAATCCTGACTTACAAGTAGCTGAAGGTAGTAAACTATGAGTTGTGGGATTTGGCATGTGGTCAACCATGCCATATAAGTGAATTGTTACACGTCGAGCTATGTGCTTGAGCAATGGAGAGATAAGGGAAAGTTTTTGTGTTCAAGTAAAATGCTATTAATTCTTATCTTGTATTGATCAAGGAGTAATAAGGAAAGATGCCAATAGGCCTGCTAAATGTTTACATGTTTCATGTTCTTATGAGTTTAAATCTAATTCCTATTAATCATGATCTGATCATCTAAATTGTTAACAAAAGGTCTGGTTATTTGTTGTTGCAATTTAATATTTTCTCTCCAACTTCTATTATACATTTCCCTCATTGAGTCCTTAAGACTCACCTTTCTTGTTATCCTTTATTTTTCCTGACAAGTCTAGGTGAGAAGCAAAGGCTCACATTTTGGATGAAATTATTTTGTAATAGATTAGGAGTTATGGTTGTACATACAATTACACCTAATTGAGACTGTTATTTAAGAGACGTTTCATGAAGGTTGTATGAACTTAAGTTACTTGGATTGTATATTTATTATGCTTATAGGGTGACCTTTCAGGTTAGAGTGAGTTGTTTCACCTTTTAGGTGATAAATTTTAGGTTTCCTATTTGTCATTTGATTTAGATTTCAAGCTTGAACTTGTGGCTCCTCCGCTTAGGTTGTGTGATACCCACTCTTGAGACAACACCCAAGTTAAGGCATCACTCAGTTCAATCCTAAAGTACAAATCAATTTACATGAAGATAATTCATACCATCCCCAAAAGATCAATAAAAGTCATTACAGTCAATAGGCCCATCAAAAAAATTTTCCCAAAAATTATCAAAGATAACAACAACCATCAACTTAAGTAACCACAACAAAAGCACTCTATACATAACATCAGAGGTCCCACATCATTCATCAAAATATGTACATATTGCCGATGTTTAATCCAACTTAACATATTTCAATACCTTACCAATTTAAACCTGACATGCCAAAATATCACTAAATTTTAAACATAACATTCCAAGGAAACTTGTAACCCATATACCACTTGATCTAATACAAAACATGTTTCTCTCTAGCTCAAGCTTGGAATCCATATCTTTCATTCAACCCTGCCTAAGAAAATAACGAATAACAAAGAAAGTGAGTCTTGTGGACTCAATGAGGGAAAGGAAAAGTATAATATCTAAAAGAAAATTTTATAAAGTATGATTTTCAATAAATTCCTTGATAAAGTACAATAATGTTAGGTAATAGAAACAAAAATAGTAATCATACCTCGGTTAATGATGGTATAATATTATAATCAATGTCAATATTATTAATCTTAGTTCTCATTTTACATTTATCAACATAATGACCAACTTTTCTACATTTATAGCATGCACCATATTTTTTAAATTTTTTATAAATTTTTTTAGTAGATATTTTTCCTCTCTCTCTCTCTCTCTCTCTCTCTCTCTATCTCTCTCTCTCTCTTTTCCTCTCTCTTTTTTATGAGATTTTTTTCTAAATTTTTTCTTTCTATAAGAAACATCTTTGTCTTTTTGAATCTTATTATTATTAAGTGGTTTGGGATTTTCCATACCAAATTGACTACAAAAATGTCCTAATTGTTTTCTTTCAGTTATATTATTACGCTTAATTTGTTAGTTTAGTTTAATTTCATTACATAATGCTAAACCGTCCTAATGAAAGTACCTATTAATTTACCATGAGTGAATTTATTATAATCAATGTTGACATCATTTTGTCTAAGAGTTTTTCTTACCCTTTCAGCAAATAAAAAAGGCAAACCATCAACAAATTTAGATTTCCAATTAGCACTATTAGACTCAGGGAGTTTCATAACTCTAGAAAGAAAGGTATCTTTATACCACCTAAAAGACGTAAGACTATGACATTTTAAACCATTTAATAAGGTTCTACTATGTTCAGAATTATTAGTCCACCTACCAATAAAATGTTCTATTATGGTAACAATTAATGTGTAAACAGCATTTTCAGAACCAATACTAGTTCCTTCTATTTCCTGTTTAACAATATTAAGAATCTCTTCTTTATTTTCAAAGGTAAGATAATTATCCCACCATCGTTTTAACTGACTAGTAAAACCAACAATAATCATTTTTGCAACAATTTTATCAATATTACCATTATTTTTACAAATAGTACTATACATTAACATACGAAGTACCAAATTATAAATATGGCATTCAGTAAAACCATCAAGATTCCACTCGTAAATATTTTTACCAAAATAAGAATTATTAAGTATTAAATCCTGTTCCTCGCGCAAAACATCTTGAGGTATAGGACAAAGATAATAGTAAGTCCTCATAGTAGGTCTATCAGCATATTTTTGTTAATAAGCATAACGAACAAAAGCGTGGTGCACCTAGGTTAGTAATAGAGATAGTTCTCATACGTTGAATTCCCTTTTTACTGAATTCCTGTAGTTTAAACAAAATAGAGATAGTTTTCATAGAACCTCTAATTCTGCTGAAGAATCAAATAGATCTTCTGCTAATACCAATCAGTCCCAAAACCCTAAAGGGTCTAATAGGCCTTCTTTTATTGATGTTGCCTCAAATGTTGCTTCTCCAATCAAAGAGGATTCTCTTATAACTTTTGAACAAAAAGACTTTAAGGATTTAATATTGATCCTTGACCATAATGATCTCAAATGGCAAGATGACCCTGGATTATAGTCCAACGTTATCTTGATACAACATCATATGTAGCTGGGTTTTATAAGCCTCGTTCATATTTTGAAAATATTCTTATTACTACTGGTTCTTGTGCGATATCTCATTTCTTCCCTAGCTCACAAGATAAATCAATTTTTAATTTTTCTAAGATTATTATTAAAAAACTCATTTCAATTGAAGAATATGGAATATCCTCGCTTAAATAAAAAGAGTCTTTTATTAAAGATACTAGGTTAACTTATACATTTATTTTCTAAGATTATATTCGAACTTTTCATAAAGTATTTTTATATGAAAACCCTAGAAAGAAACACACTTGGTTTATAAAGGTGTGTCTTGAAGTTTTTAAAAATCAAATTCAAAATTGGTTCTTTGACTGGTGGAAATCTTATGGTCCAACTCATCATATTCTTCCGAATTAGTTTCGCCAAGCTTTTGACCAATGGGTCAATGTTTCTCCAAAACTTAAAGATGCTAAGGTTAATAACTAGATGGTTCAAAATAAGGCAGCTGTCTTTTTCTTCATGGAATTTTCTATCCCTTGGACTGGAAATAGGTGCCAGAAGTGCGTTATACCAAGGACAATATCCCTTATCTGTATAGGACCTTTTTCATCAAATGGTGGAATAAAATGCTACAAATGGATAAGGAAAAAGGCCATATTGAAGGTTAAGAAACTTGGGATAATATTCTCAAGGCTACCCAAACTTATAGAGAAAGGGTAGAAAAAGATAAAAAGAAGAAATCCTCATCAATTTTGGGTAAAGCTTCCGAAAAAATTAAAATGAGGAAGGGTAAATTATCTGAAGCTGATTTATTAAAAGAAGTTCTTAATACGGTCCAAGAAGAACTTAAAGATCAATTTGTAGATGTTGAAGAAGATGACGAAACCTCCAATGACATAGGAGATATGGTTTCAATGGCCACTTCATCAAAATCCAAAATAGGAGAAAATCAGTTCGACTGTCTTGGTGGTGAATCCCAAAATCCTGAGGATGATATCCCCTCTTTTTCTGATCAAACTCTAAATAATATTTTAGAGTCACTTAGAAAAGGAGAATAAATGATGATGATGTAATGAATGATGTAAGATTGTAGTGTGAGTGGTGAGAGCTACTGTAATGTTAAATAATTTGTAATAGGACAGAAATACTAATACTATTTCTACCTTTTTGCTTTTACTATTACGGATTCAAAAATTTTGAAATCCACACAGTATTTCACTTTTGCTATTCGGACTTCAAATAATAATTTGAAATCCGCATAGTATGTTACCTTTTCATTAAATAGGTTTGATTTTTCAGTTTTGATAGAAGCTTTTGGTAGGAGAATTCTAGGCTTTGTTTTGAAAATCCTTTGCTCTGTAATTATTCTTATCATTGTATATTTTCATCTTTAATTATAAACCTCTACTTAGCTTATTAAAGCTCCTACTCCTTGGTGTCTATAAAGGTTAGTTTCCTTGTATTTTCCTTTATTTACTTGATTATTCTTAGCCTAATGGAAGGCTAAGGAATTTTATGTTAAATAATCATGAGTTAGATACTTCCTATATTATTATGGTCACTTCAGATTAAGACTATGTTGAAGATGTTAGATCTATAATGAGTTATCCGGTTAGGTTCTCAAGTTTAACGGCACTCTATGTATGTTTGATTCTAGATTATCCCTTGTTTGCTGGATTGGCATTTGTGGGCATTTGGGTATTGAATTAGATTTACGTGGTGGGCTTGTTAAATTCAAGTAAATGATATCCTGATTTTCAACTATAGGTTGGGTACTGTGAATTCAATTATACAATACCCATGTAAATCTAATTCAATACCCAAATGCCCACAAACGCCAACCCGGCAAACAAGGTGTAATTTAGAATCAAACATACATGGAGTGCCATTAAACCTCAAAACCAGACTAGATAACTCATTATAGATCTATCATCTTGAACATAGTGCTAATCTAAAGTGACCATAATAATATATGAAGTATCTAACTCATGATTATTTAACACAAAATTCCTTAGCCTTCCATTAGGCTAAGAATAAACAAGGAAATAAAAGAAAATAAAAGGAAACTAACCTTTACAAATACCAAGGAGTATGTGCTTTAATCAGCTAAGCATAGGTTTATAATTAAAGATGAAAATATATAATGATAAGAATAATTATAGAGCAAAGGATTTTCAAAACAAAGCCTAGACTTCTCCTACCAAAGCTTCTATCAAAACTGATAAATCAAACCTATTTAAAGAAAAGGAAAAATACTATGCGGATTTCAAATTATTATTTGAAGTGCGAATAGCAAAAGTGAAATACTGTGTAGATTTCAAAATATTTGAATCCTTATCAGTAAAAGCATAAAATGTAGAAACAGTATCAGTATTTCTGTCCTATTACAAATTATTTAAGATTATAGCGACTTTCACCACTTACACTACAATCTTACATCATTCATTACATCATCATCAATTATTCTCCATTTCTAAGTGACTCTAAAATATTATTAAGAGCCTAATCAGAAAAAGAGAGGATATCATCCTCAGGATTTTAGGATTCACCACCAAGACAGTCGAATTGATTTTCTCCTGTTCTAGATTTTGACGAAGTGGCCATTGAAACTTTATCTCTTATATCATTAGAGGTTTCATCATCTTCTTCAACATCTACAAACTGATCTTGAAGTTCTTGTTGGACCATATTAAGAATTTCTTTTAATAAATCAACTTTAGATAATTTACCCTTCCTTATTTTAATTTTTTCGGAAGCTTTACCCAAAATTGATGAGGATTTCTTCTTTTTATCTTTTTCTACCCTTTCTTTATAAGTTTGGGTAGCCTTGAGAATATTATCTAAAGTTTCTTGACCTTCAATATGGCTTTTTTCCTTACCCATCTGAAGCATTTTATTCCATCATTTGTTGAAAAAGTTCCTGTATAGACAAGGGATATTGTCATCTGCATAACCCACTTCCAGCACCCATTTCTAGATCCAAGGGATGGAAAACTCCATAAAGAAAAAGATAGCTGCATTGATCTGAATCATCTGGTTTTTAACCTCAGCATCTTTAAGTTTTGGAGAAACATTAACCCATTGGTTAAAAGCATTAGTGAAACTAATCTGGAAGAATATTATAAGTTGGACTATAAGATTTCCACCAGTCAAAGAACCAATTTGGAATTTGATTTTTAAAAACTTCAGGACACACCTTTATAAATCAAGTGTGGTTCTTTCTAAGGTTTTCATATAAAATATATTTTATGAAAAGCTTGAATATAATCCCAAAAATTAAACTTATAAGTTAACCTATTACTTTTAATAAAAAAAACTCTTTTTCTTTAAGCGGGGATATTCCCCATTCTTCAATTGAAATTAATTTTTTAATAATAATCTTAGAAAAATTAAAAACTGATTTATCTTGTGAGCTAGGGAGGAAATGAGATATCTCACAAAAACTAGTAGTAATAAGAATATTTTGAAAATATGAACGAGGCTTGTAAGACCTGGCAGTATATGATGTTGTATCAAGATAATGTTGGACTATAATCTAAGGGTCATCTCACCATTTGAGATCATTATGGTCAAGGATCATTATTAAATCCTTAAAGTCTTTTAGCTCGAAAGTTGTAAGAGAATCCTCATCGACTGGAGAAGCAACATTTGAGGCAACATCAATAAAAGAAGGTCTATGAGATCTTTTAGGGTTTTAGGACTAATTGGTATTAGCAGAAGATCTATTAGATTCTTCAGCATAATTAGAGGTTCTATGCGAATATCTCTATTTTTTTTAAACAACAGGAATTCAGCAAAAAGGGGATCTTTATAAATTGGGTCAAAAGAGGTGTATGAAGTTTGAGAAATTGGTGAAGCTATTAGCTTTTGTTTGCCATACTGTATTATTGGCCTAGGAGCACTTGAACCTGAACTTCTTCCTCCTCTATTAGAGAAGGGATTCGAATCACCACCTCTTCTATTATGGTAATAATTAATGTGTAAACATCATTTTTAGAACCAACACTAGTTCCTTCTATTTCCTGTTTAACAGTATTAAGAATCTCTTCTTTATTTTCAAAGGTAAGATAATTATCCCACCAACTTTTTAACTGATCAGTAAAATAGCAATAATCATTTTTGCAACAGTTTGATCAGAATTACAATCATTTTTACAAATAGTAATATAAATTAACATACGATGTACCAAATTATAAATACGGCGTTCAGTAAAACCATCAAGATTCCATTCATAAATATTTTTACCAAAATAAGAATTATTAAGAATTAAATCATATTCCTCATGCAAAGCATCTTGAGGTGTAGGACGAGGATAATAGTAAGCCCTCATAGTGGGTCTATCAACATATTTTTATAGTTTATTAACTTCTCTGTCAATAGCCTATTGATTAGATTTCTTATCGAAGTTATCATCAAGAGTAGAAATTCTAAACTCAGCAAATTTCTTAGTTATTAACTTTTCAAGTTTAGAAATATCACCAAGCCTAAAATTATCAATTTCAGGGCGTGGTTGAATACTGAGTATAGCAAAAACTTCAAATGAAGAAGGGGAAAGAACAGTTTTATTTATTGTTTTTTCTAAGTCATCTATGGATTTATTTAATTTATTAATATGAACTTAACCATTTCTAATTTAGAAAGGAAAGCATCACTTTGCAAATTATTAGGAAAACTATATAGTAAATTTTCTAATCCAAGAAGTAGAAGCTCTAGACATATTAGGACTTTCAACAGTATAATTCATTGGATCAAGAAAAGAAAAATAAGATTTAGATGATCTAGCAATTGATTTAGAAGATTTTAATAAATTATTAATGTTAGGTTTAAATTGAATCAACACATCACCATCAGGAGTTTGGATGATTTGGTTAACCTCATTATGTATTGTAGGTTGAACCGAGACAACTTTTTCCATTTTCCAATTATCAAGAAATTTAACCTCATCCCATTTTATTAATCTACGAGTTGTGATATGAGACTAACAAAATTTCATATTTATTAAAATAGTTTCATTAGGATTCAAAGTGTAAAGTGGTTTATAATAAATACGATAACAAATACAAATTATTTCTATATTAGGCATAACATAATAATAACCATGTAAGTTAACATTTAATGTTAAAGCATGTAAAATATTAACATCAGTTAAAGATAACTATAAATTTGGATGAACATCAAAATAAACAGGGCCATGTGCCAAACTAGACTACATATTTCCCATAATTGAATGTTTCCAATTAAGATTACGAGCATCACATAAAATAGCAACAAAACAATCAGGTAGATTATCAAGAGTAAGGGGTTTAAAAGTAATTTAAATTTAACCAATATGAAGAAATCTAAATTCATATCTATACTTATCAATATCAGATCTGTGCAATAATTGTAAAGAAATATCATCTTTATCAAGAGGAATAGATTCCTCAGTTGTTTTAAAATTCAATTTTTAAGAATTGACATTTAGTCCTTAATTTAGTAAGTTGTTCAATTGAGTCATTTGGTTAATTAAAATATCATCCTAGTCCTAGTTGATTAGAGGGGTTTCATGCAAGCCCAAAAGTTTTATATTTTTGTTCAATTAAATTTTTCAAAAATTACAAATTGGCCCCAAAAATTTTAAATAAAATAATAATAATAATAATAATAATAATAATAATAATAATAATAATAATAATAATAACAATATAAGGAATAATTAAATCTCCCAAATTGAAAATAGTAAAATTTAAATTCTATAAATCAAAATATTTTAGGGTGTTACAGTGTGATGCTCTGAGTGGGGTTGCCACAAGTATTACTTTTATTCTTAATTATTTTGTATGAATGTAATTGGATATTCATATTATATTTTGCAAATAGCAAAAAAAGATGAATAACCAAAAAAGTTGCTAACCTTTCAAAAATCAAACAATCATGGATAAACATAAGGAACTCAAACAATCATGGATTTCATTGTTTAAGGAATATTACTTCCTATAAAAATAGGTTTGACAGACTGTCACCTCAATAACCTTCGAAATGCTAACACAGCCTATTGGTCTGCAGAACCCAACTCCTCATCACCTAACCCAAAAAAATAGGTTTACTGTCAAAATCCTCATTCGATCCTATAATTACAATTATACGATTAAAAATCTAAAATCAATAATTACTCAATTAATATAGTTGTTTAGGGTTTGTTTTGGCATTATTGTTATGGAATGTGCTAGTTACGCTGTTATTACCGGAATACTTATGGGGTTGTATTGGTTCTGGTGAAGGGATATAATTAGATCCTTAATTACATATTTAACCTCAACATGTAACACCAAATCAATAATAACGGTCCAATTATCCTTAATAACCCAATTTTTCATTTAAGTCTCTGATCTATAAAATTAGGGTTTTAATCCTTTAATTAATACAATTAACCCAAATTTATCATATAACAATACAAATTTGGGTCATAGCACTAGGATTATATAACAGTCCATGCATGCATCATTCTTAATCCATTTCTCCCATAACATCTCTTTTACAAAAACTTTAACAAAGATCTAAATTAATACAAAATACTTTATAATAACTTCCAATTTCAATAATTTACCCAAGTCTTACAATCAGGGCCTCAACACCACCTACATGATCGCTACGATGAGGCAAAGAAACTACCATAATGTTGCCACTATGCTGCTACCGTGCACCATCGCTAGAATTGATCACCACACCTACCATTCGATGCGTTTTAGCACACCTAACAAAATGCACACATCAATTTCTCCATTCGCTGCCATGAAGGGTGTCAATTTCAACCTCAAAGTTTCTTGGCTACCACTCATCATTGTCATTGTTTTCTTTAATTCTACCACCACCATCAAGCCAAACTTCAATTCAAGGCCACCACAATGATCCTCAAGCTGAACTCTACCAAAACCACCACCCAAATTGCAGCTTCAACCTTCGATGACATCGCAACAATCACCTTAGTTGTGATGAAATATGGAGCTCAATTCTAGTCGCTCCATCAGTTCATTTTGGAAGAAAAAGGTGTCAATGTGTTCCTCATGAGAAAAGAAGCAAATTGGTATATAGCAAGGTAGGTTTCGCCATTCACTGAAGAAGTTCACTGGTGAAGAGGAAGATAGGTTGCATGTGGGAAATGAAAGAAAGTATGGGGTGGATTTGCTATTTATAGAGAGAGACTCCTAGAATTTTTAATTGAACCTCAAAACTTTTCTCAGCTTTCATTTGAGCCCCAGAAGTTTTCTTCAATTTTCAATCGAGTCCCCTATATATTGAGTGCCTTATATTAGCCCAATTAACCAGAAATAATTCCATTTTGGCACCTTTAACTTGCAAAATTCTAGCCATTAGGTCCTCCTTATTTATATTTTGTACCCCAAAATTTTTGTCAAATTAACATTTTAATTTTTAAATCCTTATTTTTTAAAACGCCAAATTAAAGGGTCTTACACTACAACTTATTTAAGTGTAAATTATCTTCAAACATAATATTTTTAATTGAATATTCATATTATTTTGTGTAAATAGTACTTAAATTATGTTCTACAAATAATTACAATTCATGTTTTAATCACATCAAGTAAAATAATTATAAATAAATTATTTAAACATATAATCATTTTTCATGCATTGCACTGGGCACATGCTAGTATGATTATATATAGCACAACAGTGTGGGACCTATAGTTATATAATTTTGCTTTTAAATGTGCCATTTTGGCTAAATGGCAAATTTTTAGAATTTTGAGTATTTTAATTCAATTTAAAAAATTTCATTAGTTGTT
This sequence comes from Jacaranda copaia, assembly GCA_014898725.1. Lineage (NCBI taxonomy): Eukaryota > Viridiplantae > Streptophyta > Magnoliopsida > Lamiales > Bignoniaceae > Jacaranda > Jacaranda copaia. The sequence goes on along the minus strand of JACGDI010005399.1, from coordinate 630,583 downwards.
GATTGTTATCTCTAATCAATATGATTGTATGTTATCTCTAATTTTATTTCATCTAAAATTCAAAATATATCTATCTATTTATGCTATTATATATAGCACAACAGTGTGGGAACCACAATTATGCAATTTTGATCAAATTCTAAATTTTTAGAATTTTAAGTTTTTACTTAAATTTTAAAATTAATTTTTGGTTATTAAATTTGATAATATTTATTCCTTTTAAAGATATATAGATTTTTTAAATCATTTTATTGATTAAAACAACTTATTCTTTGTTTAACTCTAATATCAGAAAACGATTGCTTATTATCTATAAAATATCTTTCATCTCTTCCCTCAATATGTGGAAAATTCCTTGATCATTTAAAATGTAATGCCCCAAAATTCTACTTTGTATTTCATCGATTAATATACTTTATTTTATTTTATTTACTATTTCTATTAAAATTGCAGTAAGGCATGAACTATATTTTTGGAATAATATATTTATGTATAATATATAGATAATGATATATTATCTTTTGATCAAATAGTGATAATTAATATTATATATATACACATTGTAAATACTCTATATTTTGGAGAGTATAAGTTACAGTTCTACTTGAATTAATATTATATTAATATAAGGAGTTGAAGTATTGAATTCTGTGAATTAACAATAAATATATTAGAATTATAATGGGATTATCCTCGTCCTAGAAGGAAATTGATTAGAGTACCTCTTGAACTAAACCACTTCTTTCACACAAATATAGTCCTTAAAAACAAAACCCTAATTACATCTAATAGTAAACAAAAGAGGAAAAAGGGGAAGAAGGAAAGGGGACAGCAGCTGTGGCAGAGGGGCAAGGACAAGGAGATGGCATTTACCGAAAATGCAATAGAAATTACACAAGGTAATTCATGACTTTGTTGACTTTATATTTGATAATTGTGAAATTCAATGATACTTTTAAGTTTTGATATACTACTTCTTCCCAATAGAATTAAGCAAAGTGATCAACATAAAAATTTTATATCTGTGTCTTAGGTTTATGATGCCTCATAAATCACCCCAATACAATTTAAATGGAGTACATTATGACCAAAATACTAAGAAGTGTCCAGTCAAAAGATATAGGACTTTGATTTTTTCAAAAATGGATATTGGTGATGCCTTTACTACTACTTCCCAATTGAATTAAGTAAAATTTTAAATTTGTTTCTTATATTTCTATTTCCCCATGAATCACTTCAATCCGATATAAACGGAGAAAGTTATGATTAAAATACAAAGGTGTGGCAAGACAGAAAATATAGGGCTCTAATTTTCCTAGAACAAAATATTGTGACACCTTTCGCTACTTTAGATTTTTAATTTAGAAATATGGTCAAAATAAGAACTGAATATATGTCGCTTAGGTTTTTACAGCCTTTAGAATCACTTTAATCCAATGTATAGAGAGTTAGATATGACTAAAATACTACAGTGTGGCAATGTAAAAATACAGGACTTTGATTTTCTTAGAACAGACTATTATTATGACTTTTACTGATCTATTCTGATTTAATTGGGAAATATGATCAATTTATGAGTTGTATATCCATATCTTAGGTTTCTACATCTGCATAAACCACCTCAATCCAATTTATGTAGAGAAAGTTATGATCAAGATACTAAGATGTGTCAAGTTTGGAAATACAAGGCTTCAATTTTCCTATAGCAGAATATTTTAACACCTTTTACTACTTGATTTTGATTGAATATGCAAATATGATCAATAGAATAACTGACTATTTATATCTTAGGTTTTTACATACATTTAAATCACTTTAATCTGATGCATAGGGAGAAAGTTACAGCTAAAAAAACTACAGTGTGGAAATATAGAAAATGTAGAGCTTCAATTTTCTAGGAACTGAATATTGTGACAACATTTACTACTCGATTCCGATTTAATTGGGCAATAAGGTCAACATATGAATTGTATATCTATATTATAGGTTTTCACAGGATTTTTAATCACCTTTATTCGAGGCCTGTAGTAAAATTTACAGCTTTGATACAATCAAGTACCACATCAAAAAATTTCCTAAAAGTTGGAAATCTGCTTTGGCACCACTGCTACCTCTTGAACTCAATTTTCTCTCTCATATTATCCAATTTAACTGCTTTATCAACATAATAGTTTTAGTAATCTTTCTTAGCTTTGCAATTGCAAAAGAATCGAGTTAATCAGATATCTAGAGAGACTATTATGAGTGAATCAAAAAGTACGTACAAAAGGATAAATTCTTGATAAGTTTTGTGAGTATGTATGTACTAGGCCAGTCCCAAGTAAATTTTGTCTTGTTAGTCAGTTAAATTGGTGATTGATTGATTTATTAAATGAATCAGGGGACTCAATGTTTGAATCAATTTATTCTGAGATAAGCGGTTAACTTCTAGGATTTATTCTGAAGGTGAATGCTTAAACCTATAAATACTATATATTATTATGTTTTAAAACCTAGAAGGATATATGTTATTGTATAATTTTTCTCGTGACTTATTTTCAACTTATTATGATTTTTAATGTTTCTAGACTAGCAATTAAATTCGATAATCAACTTATTACTATTACTGTTACTACTAATATTACTGTTAGTTGGATCTAACTTAGTTTGGGTATGCGAGGAACTTCACTAGGCAACAGTGGGCTAGCTGGTTGAACCCCAAGCCCCTATGGCTTAATCTCACAATGCACAACAAAAGCCATTTGTGGTTGAGAAGATCATAGGAATTCCTAGGGACACTCAAGTACTGTTTTGGTAAGGTCGCACCTTACCCAGAGCAATAAGGGACTGTTACGATGGGAGTCATAAGTTTGACTGGCTAAAGCAAACACTATCTAATCATCATACTTAAGTTGATAATCTAGAAAAACCGTTTATAAAATTCTTAACTGGTTACTAAACTTTTTTATGAATTCCACTTATATTTCTTGAACATTTTCATTGTACAAATGATTTTAAATTCAAAAACTCACTTCGCACACACTTGGCACTCACTGAGTCTTTTACTCACGCTCGTTTCTTCTTTAACTTCCTTCTAGCAGACTTTAATCCTAGCCCTAGTGATGAAGTAGATCCAACTTCTAACAAGAATTGAGATTGAAGTATTATTTTGGGACTTCTGTGATAGTTTTAGTTCGTTACGATATTAGCTTATTAGTCACTTTCATGAGTTTTTAGGTGAAGACAAATGATTAGATATTCCGAGTTTTTATATATTTGAGATTTATTTGGCAATTAAAAATGTGCAAAATTTTATTATGATCAATATTTTGATTGGCGACTCATGTATTTGGAATTGAATTTCACACCTCAAGACTAGACCATAGGTTCGATTTTGGGGCATGACATGAACTCTATAATTCGATAAGTTTTTCATTATTTTTCTATAATCTTTAATAACTAATTTATATCTGTACCACTATATATAGAGTGCTTCAAAAGCCATTTCATTAATATTCTTAGTTTCTAGCATTTTTTCACTATATTCATTGTGTGCCTCTTTATTTTCTGGCATTTTTTTTCTCTATCACTTTGTGTGCCTTTTTATTTCATTCTTCAAATTGTTTATTGTTTGTTTGATTTTATTGTTCACTATTTTATTTTATTTTATTGTCTATTTTAGGTATGTTAAATGATGGAAGGAATATTTGAATTTTAATGCTATGATTTTCTTTTCAACAATAAATAAAGTATATCATTTAGCTTTTATTACTATTAAATTTGTGAATTTTTATATCTTTTTTTTTATTACTTAGTTTAAATTATCAATTCATTTATTTAATTTTTTATTTTATTTCTCTTTTTTTTCATTCAATTTTATAATTTTATGAGATGAGATATATATTAATCGCACTTCATATTTTCAAATTTTGTTTCATTTTTATTAGTTATATTTTTCTCTTTATTTATTGATAAATTTTTTTCATTTGATTTTTATTTTATTTAATTTTTTGTACTTTTAGTATCCCTTTACTCATTCTTTGAATTAAGTTGTTAATTTATTTGTTAGGTTTTTCATTTTATTTTTAAATTCTCTTTTTTTTATTCATCTAAATTTATAATTTTATAGGATGAGATCTATTATATTCTTTGGTTTTAATATTTTTAAAATTTATTTTACTTTTTGAATATTTAAAATTTTAAAATATGTTATTTAATTTTTATCTTTGTTCACATATATGTATATATATGTAATTATGCATGTCTATGCATGTATAATTCGAACTTTTTTTAAAAATTTTATATATTACTTCATCAATATATATTTTTAGATCTCTTTTTAATTTATTTAAAAAAATCATAAGATGGTTATTTCAATAAAAAATATAGCCATTAAGTTTTTAAATTTATATTGGTCATTATTTAATTTGTAGCACCCCCTCTCAGGATGACCCCTAGTTGAGGCATCATTTAGTTCAATTTTAATTCAAAACCCATGACAAGTGATAGGCCCGTCAAAAAAACATTTCAAACTTACAAGAAATAGAAACAAATTTCAACTTAAATAACCTCAACAAGAATTATTAGAGATAGCAGCATACTTCAATTTAATCAACTTTTCACAAAACACTATATACAAGTTTTAGAGATCCCATAACATACAACATAAGTACTAAGTACATACCATTAGTAGTTCCAAAATATGCAACATAATATATACATCCTACAAAAGATAAACTTAGACCTAACATATGACAATATCTTTAGGGTTACAAAACATGCCCAAGTATGCCCATAAGCAAATACACACGGCTATTCTAATACAAATTATATTCGCTAATCTGACCAAAAGTTCAAGCTTATCATTCAGTCCTATCTAAGAAAAGCAAGGATAAAAGGGGGATAGGTCCAAAGGACTTAGTAAGGGATATTCATAATAAGGAACAATAGGGATCTATATGGAAAAACGTAATTCAACAAATCATCATTTAACAATAAGAATAGGAACAGATTGGATACAGGCAATCAAGAATCAGTCTACAAATAGATCAATTACAGATAATTAGGAACAATGACAAGCATAACAAGTTCAAAATTATTAGTTGGGGAGTTGTGACTATCCACTCGAACGCCCAAGGATCATCTCAAACGGATCAGTTCAGGAGGAATGGTCTATCTCAACTGAGTCAGTTCAGGAGGAAATACAGACGGCTCATTTGACCTGGACAATAATCCAATCTAGACCAAGAAACTTTACTACCCTTTTAACTTCATGAGTAGGGTACAACAATCAGACTACAGTTAAAATACAGATCAAGCAGAATAGACTTATCAAATTCACCTTATCATTAGTTCCAAGCTTATAGCTTATCCTATGCACACATCATAGATTAACATCCCGTTACTTAACCAAGTCTCATAGGCTTACGGCTTACCACATGCACAACAGAGATTAACCTTCCATTACTTATTCAAGAGTTTAAAGCTTATGGCTTATCCCATGCACACAACAGAGATTAACATCCCTTTACTCCTATATGACAATCATAAACCATAATAGATAATAGAATGGATGGATAACAGAAAATCATATAACAAACAAATGAGAACAAGTGCAGAACAAGTTCAAGTACCGATCAAGACAATAACAGGACAATAACAAGTACTGAATGATAACAAGTACAAAATAGATACCACTCAAAACTTCTAGGCACTACAAGAACTACCCTCATAATGTATACAAGTCAAATTAACCAATCATAAGCAAGTACATAATCGAGTATAGATTCCAATAAATACGAACATGTATAGTTCAAGCACATTTAACCCTCACAAGGGTATCTTCCACAAGAACAAATAGAATAAATGAGGCTAAAGTGGCAGATTCTCACCTCCATAGTCTCAAAAACTACAATCATCATCAGCAATCTACTGGTCCTTAGGTCCCAATTCCACATCACCTAATCCAAAAGAGTATATTTACAATTAAAATCCACATTCAACCTTAATTCTTACTATTATACTTATAAAATCACTAATTACCCACTTAACATAATAGTTATAGGGCTTAATTGGTACTATCAATACAAATTTGCTAATTAAGCCACTAATACAGAAATATTCATGGGATTCATCTCAGTTTCATTAAAAAAATATAATTCGGTTCCTATTTACATATTATCCTTATAGCATCATCCCAAAACATCAATAATAGTTCAATTATCTCAATTAACCCAATTCTTGCCACTTAAATCTCAAATCCATAGAATTAAGGTTTTCTTATTCATTAATCTCAATTAACCAAATATGTCAAGTAATATAATATCTACAGGTCCATTAAGCACATGTATTTGTCCATGCATGGCATCTATCTATATATATAATTCATAGCAAATTCTCATTTTGTCACCATGCCACAAGATTCCGTAGAAGAAATGATACAAAAATGTCATAAAGCTTTTAACCCTATCCATTTTACCCAACATTTGACTATAGAGATGCAGAACCACGAACTAAGACCACCATTATAATCATCGTGTCGAGGAGAAGAACCTACTTCTTTGTCGTCGTTGCCACCAACTGTCGAACATACTCACCACCACCACCACTATTCTACTCATCTCAGCAAGCAAACCAAATGCCCAAAATAATTTCACCAACTGCTACCATGAAGGCTATCAATCGAAGCTCCAAAGTGGCTGCACCATCTCACATTGCCGTGCTCCGCCGTTCCCATTTGGCCATTACCAATGGTTGAAACTCAAAATGAAGCTCACCAAATGCTTACTTGAGTTGAAACCAACACAAATCACTACCTAGATACTGCTCATTGCCATCGTTTGCCATTGCCCATCACACACCACCATAACCGAGCTTCAAGCTTCACATTTTTCGATAACCCACCATCCAATCGCCTTGCATATGGTATAGAATTGAAGATGGAATGGAGGAAAGGAAAATGGGTGGGTTTATTTTTAGAAACTGCCCATCGCTAATGAAGTTGCTAAGGATAGGGGAGAGAGGTTGCTGGGAAGAAAAGAAGGAAAAATGGGGGTCCAAATGCAAAATGTCCTATTTATAAAATAGGTCTTTTTTGAATTTTAGAATTGACCCCAAAGTTTTAAATTTAATCAATTTAGTCCTCCATAATTTCCACAAACTTCAATTCAATCCTCTAGTTAAGTGAGTGCCTCAATTTCACCCATTTGAGCAAGAATAAATATCATGCAACCACAAAAGTCTTCAAGTTTAGTCCAATTAGGTTTTCTTAAATTATGGATTGACCCTAAAAGTTCCAAAATTCTTGCAATCAAGTCCTTTTTATTTATTTTTTGAGCTCTAAAATCCCATTTTATCAATATCTTAAATTCTAGATCCTTATTTCTCAAAAATGCTGAATCTTGGGGATGTTACATAATCCATCAAAATATGTATCCAATTTTATTTTTTATTTTTAAATTTTGATTGTTTAAATGTTAACAAAAAAATTTTGTTATTCACTTTTTTTTTCTATTTTTGAAATATAATATGAAAAGCCAATTATATTTATATAAAAAATTTGAGAATGAACATAATAATTTATTTTTTTTCTATGCTTTGTTTTACATTCTAATTTCATCCTCATATCCTATTACTAATTTTGAATTTATAATTACTTTGTCAAGTTACTATAATTTTAACTTTGTATTGCTAATGTCGAACTCTTTTATTCACTTAATTACTCAATAATTAACTTATGAGTTAAATTAAGAGGTTTCTATTAACTTATATACTAATATTGATTTCAACTTTATAATTATTTTATATATTTAGTTTTATTTTTAACTTTTTTTTATCTTCACTATCATAGTTTTATCTTGGCTTAATTAATTTTCAATCAAAAAATAAAATTAAATAAGACTTTTTTAAATTCTTGCCATGCAATATATTGTTTAATTCTTTATATTTTAAATTTGAACGTAATACATACCATCATCTTTTAAGTCTAAAGTAATCTCAAAGAATTATAATTTTTAGTTTTTTCCAAACAAATTTAAAACCACCAATCTTGTGTTCTATATCTTTCTTATATATTTTTATTTATTAAAGCAATTAGTTTCTAATTGCATAATATTTTTCTTCTTTTTTTTAATAAAGTATATAGTCATATTCATAAACTTTTTTTCTTTGAAAGTTTTGAATTTTTTTAATTTCTTGCTTAATAGTCTTGAAATTTATTTTTCATTATATCATACATATGAGATGTCTTTATATGTTCCAATTTTTTAAATACTAAATTTTAAAGATTTAAATTTAATTTTACTGCACTGTTTTAAAAAGTAATATTTAAATTTACTAATTACTTGAACATTTTGACGATATTTTTATTTCTCTATTATTATTTTTATAATTCAATAATTACATTAATATATAGTAATTTTAAAGATCTGTGCATAGCACGGGAACAATGCTAGTTTAATAATATTTCATAATCTTTATTAAGGAGCTAATATTTTTTTATATGAAAAATTGGTTGTTATTTTGAAATAACTTAGTTATCAACTACTTTTTTGGGATAAATTTTAATTTTTTTGGATAAAAATATATAATTAAATTAAATAAATCCTAACTCTTTAGGTGAAAAAATAAGTTAATATTTATTTGAGCTCATATTTATTAGATAATTTCATTACTTCATATATCTATTTAATTTTTTATAGTTAATATCAAAGTGAATATAAATTATTAAATGTGAAATATATCAATTGTGAAAAAATATTTGCTTGGCACTGAAATTTTGAGTTTTAGCTATATATACATAACTTTTATAAATAATTTATTTGTTGAAGAGAAATAAAATAATTTTAATAAAATAATTTTCTTATAAAATTATTATAATAAGTAAAGATTCAATCTATCAAAATAAATTTATCAAAACACATGATATTATGTACCAAAAAATGAAAAAACAAATCTTTCTTATATGCACATAATTAAAAATGGGTAAATCAATGCTAATAAATTTAATGAATACTTTACAGAAAAATATATAGCATTTCTTCATTAATTTGATAAAAAAATTAAAATAATTCAACAACTTAATAAAATTATAATATTTTTAAATATTTCATTACATCACATTATTCAAGGTATATTACGCAATTACGAAATATATATAATTTGTTTTATCTAGATAAATTAAGATAGCTGCAATTAAAATAATAGTAAAATCAAAGATAAATTCTTATATAAATTGTGGCACCCCCACTCAGAGTATCACCTTAAGCGGAGGAGCCACCAATTCAAGCTTGAAATCTATATCCAATGACAAGTAAGAAACTTGAAATTTAACTTCTCAAAGACAAATCAACTCACACTATCCCAAAAGATCACTCCATAAAGCATAATATGTACAATCCAAGTGTTTCAGGTTCATTTACATAACATCTCTTAACTAACTGTCTCGATTAGGTGGAAACAATATGTATAGCCATACACCTAATATATTACAAAATAACTTCAACCAAAACATGATCATCCACCTTTCACCTCGACTTGTCTAGGCAAAATAAAGGATAACGAGGAGGGTGAGTCTTAAGGACTCAACGAGGGAAATACATAATAAAAGTTGTAGAGAAAATACTGAATTGCAACAACAAATAATGTGACACCCCACTCAAGGTAACCCTACGCTAAGATATCAAAACAATTCAAGCTTACATATGAACGTGTAACACAAGCAATAAGCCCACAAAATCCTTTTTCACAAAGGTCAATAGGCCTATGAGGGCATTTCTAAACTTATCAAACACACATAGCAACAGAATTCAAGTTCACCAACTCCTCAAAACATTAAATACAAATCATAATTCAACTTTTTAACACCTAAAAAAATATATACATGCTTCAAGATGTCACATTAATCTTGACATATCCCAGTGTCGCTAAATCCAATTACATCATTCAAAGAAATCCGTTCTGTTACGTAAAGTACTTCTTTATTCCCAGTACGAACTTTACTTCTTTCACTTAACCTTATCTGAGAGATAAAGAATAGGGGTAAGTGTAAAGGACTTGAGAGGGGTATCATGACAGTAATTAAAAGAACCTATCGAGGAAAGAGCGTCTCAACAGTTATAATTCAACATCAATACAAGTGCAAGTATGAATCAAGCAAGATTAGATCATTATCCAGTATGAACAAGTAATGCATATGATAGATGCATTTCAACAAATCTAGATGAGACAAGCTTATCAGAACAAATCATGTTCAATTCAATCGATCATATTCAAGCATGACAACTTGATACCTATTAGATGTCTAGAAATATCCCCATCACATCACTAACAGATGGAAGATGCCCAAAAGTAGCCCTAGCACATCACAGATAGACAGAAGATGCCTAAGAATAGCCCAAACACATTACTAATGCTCAAGAATAGCCCTAACACATTGCCTATACCTAAGAGTAGTCCTAGCATATGCCTGACTGACGAATGATACCTAAGAGTAGCCCTAGCATATCACAGACAAATAAAAGATGCCTAAGAATAGCCCTAGCACATCACAGACAGACATAAGATACTTAGAAATAGCCCTAGCATATCACAGATTTACTGAATACCCTAGAATAACCCCTAGTGTAAACAGAACAGAATACTTAAGGAATGGCCCTTGATATATCATATTTACAAACAAGTACAAAAAAAAAGTACAGTTGACATAGATACTTAGGGAGTAATCCTTAGCTCATTGCTAAAACCTAAAAAAGTACAGTTAAGCCAACATGGCCATATAGGAACTAACATGTATGCTAGCAAGGCAAACAATAACAAGACAAGATAAGAATAAGTACCAATCAGGAACAAGTACAACACAAGATAATTATGAGTTTTGGGTGCCAAAACGAATAAGTACAACTCATGATAGAGTGAAAATGAGAACTAACCCACAAAGGGGTTTTACAAGTCAGATAACATATCAAGAACAAGTACAGATTTCAAGCAATTATAATCAAGTACAGTCAAGCAAGTTAAATCCATATAGGGACTTTACTACAAGAACAAATAGATACAAGAAAGCTAGGATAGCAAACCCTCATAGAGGTTTTCAACAAGGAATGAGTAAGCTTGTACAATGCAATAACCCAAAATGGGAGACCGTCACCTCTCGTAGTCTCAAAGAAAGTTATCACAATCTACTGTCTACCGGTTATTGGGACCCACTTCCACTTTACCTAACCAAAATAGTATAATTATACTCAAAATCCATTTATAACTCCCATTATCACTCTCATGCTTATCATTAATCCAATTTCACTAAACATCCATATTAACATGATAGCTAAAGCTTAATTGGCACTATTGATCCAATAATGACTAACAAGATCGATTATCTCCAAATAAATCTTGATTTCATGTCAAGCGTAATAACTAAGTAATAACTAGTTCTTAAATACATAATCCTTCTCGTTATATCATCCAAAATTCACAATAATGGTCTAAATTATCATCACTTGGTTCTAATCCAAAAATCCACAAGTTATGGTTTCAAATCCTTCAATTAACTTAATTAAATCCCAAAGTTATCATTTAATTCAAATTCAAGTTTACTAGCTCATACATATATAGCCCATGCATGTCCCATACAATTCCAAATCATACATTACTTCATCATTCTCTTGCCATAATACAAGATTCAAAATGTTAAATGATACAAAATGGTATAAAAAGCTTATTCCTTAAACTTCTGATTACCCAACTTGCTTATTGAGGCCTCAGAATCGCAAACTAAGAGCACTATTGCAATTTTCAAAATGAGGGAAAGAAACTATTCAAAGTTTGCCAAAGCTACATCGGAGCGTCACCATCGAAAAACCTCAACACCATCACTAATCTACTCCTCTCGAGCTCTTGAACCTAAATATCCAATCAGATTTTAGTTCCTTAGCCTAGATCAACTTTAATCAAGCTCAATAGCCACCAAATAGGTTTTCTTGCCACCATGCTAAACTTTTATGCAAAGGCATATCAAGCTTCCTCAAACAGAGAGCTACATGCCCAGAAATGAGTTTTGGCCACCATCCACCATCGCCCATTAAGCATCATTGCCATCCCATTTCGAGCTTCAAGAATCCAATGATCCCGTCGGCAGAATGGTGTGCATAAGGTATCAAAGTGAAGCTGGGAGTAAGGAGAATGGTTTGGTCGGTTTGGTTAGATGGAAGAAGATCACCTGAGTGAAGATTGCCAAGGTAAAGGTGTCACAGTGAAGAAAGAAAAAGAAGAAGAATGGAGAAGAAATGAAGACAAGGGCTTTTGCCAGATTTTTAAATTGAACTTTCCAATTTTGCAAATCAGCCCTAAAATTACCTTTTTCTTCAATTAAGTCCTTGCAATTTTCTCAAAATTATGATTTAACCCCATTAACCAAATTACTTACATGAAAACCCTAAAAACTTCTTAAAATATGCAATCAAATCTTCTCAAATTGCAACCCAACTCCTAAAACTTTCTAATTTATTGCAATTGAGTCTTTTTTCATTATTTTCTGAGTCCTAAAACTTAATTAATAAATCACTAAATTTCTAAATCATTATTTTCAAAAATACTAAATTTTAAGGGTGTTACAAATAACAAAACCCTTTTGATAATAATTTAGATTATTAGATTATGATTAACAGGGATCAAATTTAAACTCATAAGAACATGAAACATGTAAACAGTTAGCAGGCATATTGGCATCCTTCCTTATTGCTCCATGATCAATAAAAGATAACAATCAATAACATTTAACTTGATCATGTAAACACTGGAATCACTAATACTATCATTGGTACAACAAAAGCAATATTTCCTTATTACTCCATTGCTCAAGCACTTAACTCAGCATATAACAACTTGTTGTATGGCACGGTCAACCACATGCCAAATCCTATCACTCATAATTTGCTATCTCTCGCTACTTATAAGTTAAGATTGTAAGTAGGTACTAGCCAAAAGAACTATCACTGTCAGTTTGTTTTGCTCGATCGTCTTTTCGAACCTAGTCACAGGCCCATTCCCCTGATGGTGTCTCATAGGTTAGTATAATGTAATGCCAACAAATATAAGTTTCACCTTTAACATTCAAGATGGTTATGACAAGAATGTTGTTGAAATAATAATGTACACTGGCCACCAAGGCCATTTAGGGTTCACAAAGTAACACCACAATGTAAATATATCAAAGCAATAGATCAACAAGATCTCTTTAACAAATAATCAACTTGTAAGAAGCTAGCAAGTTATACATGGATAGCTGGCAAGGCTGTAAAGTACATGGGATAGAATTCTAACAATGTAAAGAAAGTTCCATGCACCAGAACAAACAAAAAACAACATTGATATCAGAAGATAACCCTCATAGGGGTATTCAATTCAGATAACAGATAGCAAATTAGATTTCCAAACACATTTCAAATAATAGAGTATGGTACAGAAATGGAAAACCCATGCAAGGGCTTATCATGATAAGATTTGCGAGAAAGAGGTGCCAGATTAGCAAACCCTTACCTCTAAAAGCCTCAGAAGACAACCACAGTCAATGGTCTATTGATCCGAAGTTTCCTCCTCCTCGTCACCTAGTCATGAGAGTGATTTACTTATTAAAACCCATAATTAAATAACATAACCTTCAATAATTAAAACTCTACTGTTAATCATCTAGAATCAATAACCACTTAATTAACTCAACATGAGACTGCATACATAATTATCATTAAGAAATAATCTTAAAAATACGATTAATTTATTATTGGTTATATGGTTCTTAATGATATGAGCAATAGCTATAATCAATTTAGTTCCATATCGGTATCTTAGATAATGATAATAAGCCTATTAATTCAATAACCCAATTATTATCATTAAGGTCTAATTTCCCAAATTAGGGTTTTCTTCACTTAGTAAGCTATATAACCTAAAGTTCACATGAAATAATACCATTTTAAGTTCATTAGGCTTACTTAATCCATCAAAGGTGTTCTATTCTTATGCATGGGTGTTCTAATCGACCATTTCTATAATCATATTCAATAATACAAGGTTTTACGATGATCAAAACGTGCATATATATATACATGCAATTACATACACAATCATCATCATTCTTATACCATGTTTTTAACAAATGAGGTGGTATTTTGATGATCAGATCATATGTATGCGTTCACCAAGATGAGATGGTGATTCTTCTCAGTCGCTATGGAAAAATTGAACTACCACCACCAAGTAATGCTCCTCAGCTCATAAAACTCAACCCCCAAGTTGATTTTTGGATTCTCCTTTGAATTAGGCTTTAATTTTGCTCAAAATCAAGGACCACCACTAAGCTCCACCGTACTAATTTCCTTTGATTACTCCATCATCGACAATTATTTCCAAGAACAAAGGGTACCAGTGCACTGCTGAGGTCTAGAGCTTCAAAACCCAGCCCTTAGTCTCATTAAATGATCACCGGAGACTTACCCTTGTCAAGCTCTACTGTAACTTTTCGATTAACTTTTTTTAACGCAATTCTGACCGTCTCCGCCTACATGGAGGGTTGCCATGATCTTGGAGACAAGAGAAAGATGTTAGTCGATTTTGTTTCAGGTTTAGGAGTGTGGCTGCGGGTGATCATCAAAAAGAGTGAAATGTGGTTTATAGTGAGGAAGAAAGGAAAAATGGGGCTGAATTGAAAAACCTCATATTTATATAGAAATAAGTTTTCTTTTATTATAGATTAACCCCAAAGGTTTCTACTGACCCCCAATAAAGTCCATCCAATTTTTAATGTATTCAATTTAACCACCAAATTGCAATAATCCTCACATTGGGCCCTTTAATTTGTAGAAATTAAACATTAGCCCCCATAATTGGATACATTGACCAATTACATGTTTTATAATTGTATTTTAACCTACAAAAATTTTAAAAATTATAAAAAAAATAAAATAATTTTTTTGAAAATAATATTTAAATAAAATATCAAGATAATGCATTTTTAGGGATGTTA
>JACGDI010005399.1:577399-615485 GCA_014898725.1 Jacaranda copaia | reverse complement strand
TGTTGCTTCTTCGACATTGTGGTTGCGCTAAAGAACTTTCACTTGAGGAATTCTCCAATTCCTAAGTTCTCAAAATGTTTGATCCAGAATTCTAACTGGTTGTTTCTCATACGTCAAATCACCCTTCAACTGCATGTGCTCAGGTGAAATGATGCAAGAACGATCAAGGTAATACTTTTGAAGTTGTGAGACATGAAGGACGTCATGTATCCCTGCCAATTCCTGGGGTAACACAAGCCCAATTCTTCCACATATTTCATACAACCCAACATATCTCAAATTGAGCTTTCCACCTTTACTGATTTTCTAATTCCTTTCCTTGAGGATATCTTGAGAAATACTTTATCACCAATTTCAAACTCTAAATCCTTCTTTCAAGTATCTACATAACATTTTTATCTATCCTGAGCAGCCTTCATCCTCTGCTTAATCATTTGCACTTTTTCGATGGTTTCTTGAATTAGCTCAAATCTTATAGTGCTCGCTGCCTTGTCGATATTACCTCAACATTCTTCTAAATCCCAATGTACTGGTGATTGGCATTTCCTGCCATATAAAGTTTCATACAATGTCATTTGAATGGTAAATTGATAACTGTTGTTATAAGCAAATTCGATCAAAGGGAGATGTCGAATCCAACCTCCTCCAAAGTCAAAAACACATGCTCGAAGCATATCTTCTAATATTCTAATAACTTTTTTTGATTGCCAATCTTATTGTGGATAAGCTATAAAACTGAACCATAATCAAGTCCCCAAATGCTTTTGCAAACTCTTCCATAGTCTTGAAGTAAACTTCAGGTCACAATCTAATATAATGCTGGTGGGGATTCCATGTAGTTGAACTATCTCTTTTATGTATAGCTCTGCTAGCTTCTCAACATTATACTATGTTCCAACTGGTAAAAAATGTGCAGACTTGGTCAATCGATCTACTATCACCCAAATACTATCACATCCTCCTCGAGCTATAAGCAAACTAGTTATAAAATCCATTATGACCTATTCCCATTTCCAGTCAAGAATAAGGATCAATTATAACAACCCTGACGATCGTTGATGTTTTGCCATTACTAATTGACAAGTCAGACACTTCCGCACATAATCTGCAATGTCTTTCTTCATACCATTCCACCAAAACTGTTTCTTTAGATCTTAATACCTCTTCATGCCCTCCAGATGTATTGTGAATCTCTATCTATATACCTTTTTTAGTAATCTCTCTTTCATTCCTTCCAGCACATATATCCTTTTACGGTACATGAGGCACCTTGGTTATCAAGGTTGAATTCAAACTCTTAAGAATTTTCAATCATCCCATTTTGTTTTGACATCTATTTGTCTCAATCTTGAGCTTGCTAAATTTTCTCGTACAGCTCAGGCTATACTTTCACTCCTGCAATCCAGATTCGTTGTTTCATTCTAATGACCACATTTGCCCTTGGACTTTTTAGTACTTCTCTTTTCAGCATGTGAGCTATTTTGGCTTTTTACTTAGTGTATCTGCCACCACATTCGCCTTTGTTGGGTGGTAGATAATAGAGAAGTCGTAGTCCCCCAAAACCTTTATCTATCTTTATTGTCGTATATTTAAGTCCTTTTGAAAGTGTAAATACTTAAAGCTCTTATGATCAATGTATACTTCAAATGTAGCTCCATAAAGATAGTGCCTCTATTTGGTCAGGGCAAAAATTATTACAGTCAACTCCAAATTATGAGCCGGGTAATTCACTTTATGTGGTTTTAGTTTTCTAGATGCATAGGTGATGAATTGCCCGTTTTACATCAACACATATCTAAGACCTTCTTCGAAAGCATCAGTATACACAATAAATTCCTCTAATCCTTCTAGAAAAGCTCAAATTGGAGCTATTGTCAATCTATTCTTCAATTCCTAGAAACTTTGCTCACAATTATCGTTCCAGTCAAACAACTGATCCTTCTGGGTTAATTTAGTGAATAGGCTAGCTATTTTAAAAAAGTCTTGTACAAATCTTCGGTAACAGCCAGCAAGTCCTAAGAAAATATGGACTTCCATTATCATTTTGGGTCTTTTCTAGTTGACTATTACCTCTATCTTAGAAAGATCAATCGCTATCTCATCTTGAGATATGATTTGTCCCAAAAATGCCATTTATTCTATCTAAAATACGTACTTTCTAAATTTAGCATACAATCGATGCTCCTTTAGAGTTTCAAGAACTAAATGCAAGTGCTTTGCATTCTCTTCTCTAGATTTGAAAAATACTAGGATGTCGTTGATGAAGATGACCACAAACTGGTCTAAGTACGGCCTAAAAACCCGGTGCATTAGGTCCATGAATGCTATTGGTGTATTATTCAATCCAAAGGGCATCACCACAAATTCAAAGCGACCATACTGAGAATTAAAAGTAGTCTTAGGAATATCTTCTTCCTTGATCTTCAATTGATAGTGCCCTTGTCTTAGATCTAACTTTGAGAAGATTCTAGACCCTTGTAGCATATTGAACAACTCCTCTACATGGGGTGGGGGTACTTATTCTTAATTCTGACCTTATTCAATTCTTTATAATCAATGCACATCCTAGAGACTTATCCTTTTTTTTGACAAATAGTATTAGGGCTCCCTAGGGAGATGTGCTTAGTTTAATGAACCCCGTTTCCAATGACTCTTGGAATTGACTCTTCAGTTCTTTAAGTTCCATGGGTACCATTCACTAAGGGGTCTTAGAAAAAGAAGTAGTCCCAAGGAAAGTGTGAATTACAAATTCTATCTCTTTATCTGGGTGTAATAAGTTTATTTTTTTCAAAAGTACTTTTGGGTACTCAGCTACGACTTCCACCCCCCTCAATCTTAACTGTATCTTAAGCTTGTTGATAAGGTAAACCAAAAATTCTTTCCCATCTTCTCTCAAAATCATCCTAGCCTCTAGCATAGATATAATAGATACCGGTGAATTATCATTTGTGGGATGGCGTGTAGGTATTGATATCTTATCCTTGAGAGTGAGGCACTTGGTATAACAATTTACATGTGCTTAATGTTTATATAGCCAATTCATCCCAAGGATCAAATCATATCCTTGTGTAGGTATTTGTATAAGATTGGCTAAATATACCATATCCCCAATCGCAATCGGGCAATCTCGATAGATTACGTCAGTCATTAACCCTATTCCTAAGGGTGTTTGAACTTCTATATGATATGCTATAACTTTAGGTTTCATATTTAATTTTTCAAATATTGTAGTATATATGAAAGAATGCAAAGCTCCAAGATCATACATGGCATTTCTAATAATTTTAGAAATAGAAATCGTACCTTCAACTACATCAGAGGGATCGGGTACTTTTCTAATTAAAGCATATGCTTGTGTTTGGACCTTTAATTTTCCACTAGATCCTACAACCTATTTCCCTTTTTTCTATAGGGGCTAGCCTTTTTCAGTTTAGGCAATCTTTGAATGGGTGTTGATCACTGCCATAGACTCTACATCTGTCCTATTTTATCTAACATTCAAATTCATCATGGCTAGGTTTCCCACAAAATCCACACGTCTCGAATGCTGGCTTTAAAGCTCCACCAGTTTGTGACTTTGGTTTCTTCTTCCTAAAGTTATTCTACCCACCTGGCAGCAACCTCCATTTTCGCTCTTTCTCTTCAATCTTTCTAATCTCTCTTAAATTTGATTCTATCTCTAGTGTTTTACTCACGATACGATTGTAGCTTGGGAAATCACATGAGAGAATGCCTCATCTAAGTTTGGGTCGTAACCTTTCCACAACAAACTTATGAACTTGCCGCCTCTCATCAGCTAGTATGTGAGGTGCATATCAAATCGATCAGCTAAATATAGCTCCAAACTAACTAACTATGGACGTTCCTTGGATCAACTCCATGAATTCTCTCTTCCCTGGCATACTTGGTCACCTATAGTACATATTTTTCCATAAACTCCTTGATGAAGTTTTCCTAAGTTCGCTAAGTTTTCTCTATAGCCCACATACAATCGATTAATTGCCACTAATCGTGTGCAGGAACATCTAGTGGAAATGTGGCATATCTTATCCTCTGCTTATCTAGACATCTCAAGGTTTCAAATATCTTTTCTAAGCTCTTAACCTACATCTCAACTTTTCTGTCATTGAGCTCCCTTAGGAATTTTAGGGGTTGCAACTAAAGGAACCGGTCCAAAGCTTGATCCTCTACAGGCTCTTTAGTAGTCCCTACTTGGTTACCCTATCCCTGTTGTTGACAAAATTGCATGAATTGTTGCCATATCTAGAACATGAGCTTAGTTGACTAGCCTGTACCTAGCTAAGTGATCTGAGGGGTTTCGAAAACCTTTTCCTTTGGCAGGGTTGGTTGCTTAGCTAGTGCTCTCTGCCTAAGGACATGCTATGTGGTAGCTCATGGACCGTTCCACCTTTCTCATCCCCACCTAGCTACTCAAGGTGATTTAGGTACATGAGAACCTTCTTAGGATACCATTATATTCCTTAGACCGTCCTTAACTCTTTTTTAATTTCTACTACCAAAATCATACAATGACATCTAAAGTTAGTGTTAAAATTTTAACCTCAAATGCATAGTTATAAAGAATTTGATAAATCAAACCAAGTTCAGACAACGGTGATCAAATCATTAAAGGCTAGCTAGAAACTTCTATTGCCACCCTAAACTTATTCACAATTCTTGCTTATCTAATCACACATATATGATCAAATTCCCTCCTCAATTTGAACTCTAAGGTTCATTTTCAGAAGTAAAATCTACAAACTAGTTAACCACCTTAGATATAGTCCTCTACTTTCTACTGACTCATCATATACCCCTTTAATACACATTTACCTAGGCAATCATCAAACCTAGGCTTCGATAGCACCACTGTGGCACCCCCACTCAAAGTACCACCCGAAGGGGAGAAACCACCAATTCAAGGTTAAAATCTATATCTAATTACAAGTAAAAAATGTGAAATTTAACATCTCGAAGGCAAATCAACTCACACTATCCCAAAAGATCACTCCAAAAAGCATAATATATACAATCCAAGTATCTGAGGTTCATTTACATAACATCTTTTAACTAATTCTCTCGATTAGGTGGAAATAATATGTACAACCATGCACCAAATCTATTACAAATAACTTCAACCAAAACATGACCCTCTGCTTTTCACCTCGACCTATCTGGGCAAAATAAAAGATAATGAAGAGAGTAAGTTTTATGGACTCAGTGAAGGAAATACATAATAGAAGTTGAAGAGAAAATATTAAATTGCATCAACAAATAACAAGACCCATTTGATAACAATTTAGATAATTAGATTGTGATTAACAGAAATTAGATTTAAACTCAAAAAAACATGAAACATGCAAACAGTTAGCAGACCTATTGACATACTTCCTTATTACTCCATGATCAATACAAGATAGCAATCAATAACATTTAACTTGATCATATAAACTCTAGAATTACTAATACTGTCATCGATATATCATAAACAAGATTTCCTTATTACTCCATTACTCGAGCACTCAGCTCGGCATGTAACAACTTGTTGTATGGTATGGTCGACTGCATACTGAATTCCGCCACTCACAGTTCACTACCTCTAGCTACCTATAAGTTAGGATCGTGAGTGGGTACTAGTTGGAAGATCTATCACCATCGGTCTGTTCCGCCCAGCTATTTTTTCGAACCTAGCCACGAGCACATTTCCCCCCCCCCTCCCCAATGCCATCCCTTTGAGTGTTGTCTGGCTCATGGCATCCCATGGGATAGTAGAATGTAATGCCAACAAATATAAGTTTCACCTTTAACATTTAAGATGGTTATGATAAGTACGAAATTGAAATAATAATGTACACTGGCTGACAAGGTTGTTTAAGGTTCACAAAGTAAGACCACAATGTAAGCATATCAAATCAATATATCGACAAAATCTCTTTAACAAATAACTAACTTGTAGAAAGCTAGCAAGTTATACGAGGACAGTCGGCAAGGCTGTAGGGTACAAGGGACTAAATTCTGACAATGTAAAAAAAGTTTCGGGCACTAGAACAAATATAAAATAGCATTGATTTCAAAAGATAACCCTCATTGGGGTATTCAATTCAAATAACAGATAGCAAATCAGATTTCCAAACACATTTCAAACAATAAAGTAGGTATAGGAATAGAAAACCCACATAGGGGCTTATCATGAATAACAAATAACGAGAAAAATGTGCCAAATTGGCAGACCCTTACCTCTAAAAGCCTCAAAAGACAGCTACAATCAATGGCCTATTGATCCATAGTTTCCTGCTCCTCATCACTTAGTCATGAGAGTTTTACTTATTAAAACCCATATTCAACCAAGATAACCTTCAATAATTAAAACTCTACTATTAATTGTCTAGAATCAATAACCACTTAATTAACATAATTATCGCTAAGAAATACTCTTAAAAATATAGCTAATTTAGTATCAGTTATAGGGTTCTTAATGATACGAGCAATAGATATAATTAATTTAGTTCCATATTGGTATCCTAAGCAATGATAATAAGCTAATTAATTCAATAACCTAATTGAGGAAAGACGTTCTACAACTAAAAATATAGAATTGTAATACAAATAATGTGGAAATAAAATGTCAAAAGAATAATTATGGAACAACAAAATTTACATATAAAACAAATAAAATATTTATCTATTAATCTTGTGATAAATTAAATTTGTAAGATAGAATTTTGTGATCAAAGTACTTAATATCGTGCATATAAAATAGTTTTAAAATTATAAACTTATTTAGTGAGATAAAAATATGATGATAGATATTTTTGAATTATCTTATGAGATAGAAATCTATGTTGCAATTCTGAATAAACACAACATGATATTTTAGTTACATATTATAATAGAATATTTTATATACTATGTCAATATATATTCTTAGATAATGTTTTATATATTTAAATAATTATGTGGTGGTTATTTCAATAGAAAATACACCTATTAACTTTTTAAGTTTATAACTCTTAGACATTATTTAGTCTATAAATATATATAATTTTACTTTTTTTTAAAATTTTGATTGTTTGAAGGTTAAAAACGTTTTTTGTTATTCACTTTTTTCTACTATTTGCGACATACAATATGAATTTCCAATTATATTCATACAAAAAAATAAAGAATGAACATAATATTTTTTTTCATATTTTATTTTACATTCTAATTTCATCTTCATATCTTATCATTAATTCCTATTTGAAATTAATTTTGAGCTTATATTTACTTTATCAATTTACTTTGATTTTAACTTTGAATTACTAATATCAAATTTTTTTCTTCACTTAATAAGTCGATGACTAAACTATGAGTCAAATTAAAAGGTTTCTATAGACTTATTCACAAATATTGATCTTAACATTGTAATTATTTTATATTTTTATTTTTATTTTTTATTTTATTTTTATCATTACTATCATAATTTTGTCTTGAGTTAATTGATTTTTAATCAAAAATTAAAATTAAATCAGAATTTTCTAATCCTTGGAAACTAATATATTATTTAATTCTTTATATTTTAAGTTTTAACTTAATATATACTCATCCCCTTTTAAGTCTAAAATAATCTTAAAGTATTATAATTTTAAATTTTTTCAAACAACTTTCAAGACGTCAATCTTGTAATTTATATCATTCTCATATATTTTTATTTTTTAATGCAACTATCTACTAGTTTTTGATCACAAAATATTTTCTTTTTTTTAATAAAGTAGACAATCATATTCATGGATTTTTTTTTATGTTTTAAATTTTTTTAACTTCTCACTGAATAATTTTGAAATTTATTTTTTATGACATCATGTATATGAGATGTCTTTGTATTTTGAAAACTTTCAAATACTAAAATTTAAAAGTTTAAATTTAAATTTATTAATTACTTGATATTTTTGCTATATTTTTATTTTTATATTATTATTTTAGTTACATTTATAATTCAATAATTATATTAATATATAGTAATTTTAAAGAATCCGTGCACTTTTAAATTTAAATTTATTAATTACTTGATATTTTTGCTATATTTTTATTTTTATATTATTATTTTAGTTACATTTAAATTCAATAATTATATTAATATATAGTAATTTTAAGGAATCCGTGCATAGCATGGGGATAATGCTATTATAATAACATAGATAGATAGATATGAATATTCGTAGACATGTAAATGTGTGTGTGTATGTTTATATCATTTTTTCAATTATTTGTACATAATTGCTTAATTTTTTTTCCATGTTAAAATTATTACTGTATTGTTAGTCACAATTAAATATACAATTGAAATAATAATTTCCAATAATATGACTAGTCTTTTGCCGAATACATACTAATATAATATTCTTAGGGCTCATTTGCTTATTAGGATTATATAGGATAGATATATAATTCAATGTAATTAATTATTTAGTTGCTACAATTAAAGGCCATAATTAATAAAAAGTTCAGTTATTTTATCTTAAAGTGTTGGGATTATGTATCCTACCCTCTCAATGTGATTAATAATCTTAAAATTAAAATCATAGAGATTAATATATCAAATAACAAAATTAACACTACACATAAACTAATATAGACTTAATTAACAAATACGTATTATCATTAACACTTGATTTATATAATTGAGTTTTTAAGAAAATACTAATTATTTGCATAATCAAACTTATTTTTGTAAGATTTCTTTATATACTATTTTTCTAAAACATATAATTTTTTTATATGAAACTTATTTCTTCCATGATAATAAGATTTCATAAATAATTTTTTTTTTTGCAAATTGAAAAATGAATAATATTTTTCAGAAATAAATTTATGCTTAATATGAATTTATTTTATAAAATTACAAACTAATATCCATAAACATATCAAGTATAAATAATTTAATTTGTGAAATAAATGTATGGTTTTATAAAATTTGAAAGTTAATTACTTTTTCAAAATAAAAACCAATTACTCCTTTTCAAGTAATAATAAATTATAAATTATTTGAGAAAAAAGTTTAAAAACAAAGACCTACTCACTATAACACTACATATGTCTAAACTTTTTCAATGGAAGCAATTCAATTATCAAAACAATATTGGGGATGAAATTGATAATTGTACTGCATTGCCAGTGTTTTATACTTGAACTGTTCTGGAATTGTATTTCATTTATCTAAAATTGTACTTCTTTTATTTGAAATTATACTTCATTTTATACTTCATATTACCTAAAATTGTAATATATCATTGAAGTTTTATACTTCGACTATTATACTAATTGAATATCCAAAATTTCACTACAATTTTTACTATTTTATACTTGAATTGTTCTGTAATTGTACCTCATTTATTTGAAATTATACTACCATCTTGAATTAATCTTCTTCATTTTACATAAAATTATACTGCATTGTTGAAACTTTATACTTCAAATGTTCTACTAAACTAATTGATTATCCAAAATGGTATTACATTGCTAATATTTTATACTTGAAGTGTCCTGAAATTGTACTTTATTTATCTAAAATTATACTAAATTTTATGCTTCATGTTACCTAAAACTGAACTCTATTATTGAAATTTTATACTTCAACTATTATACTAATTGATTATCCAAAATTGTACTACGATTGCTATTATTTTATACTTGAATTGTTTTGCAATTATATCTCATTTATTTGAAATTATACTACCAAGCTGAGTTATTTTTCTTCAACTATTCTATATTTATTCTTCATTTTACATAAAAATGTACTACATTACTGAAGTTTTATACTTCAAGCGTTTTGCTAATTGATTGTCCAAAATTGTATTGCATTGGTATTGCTGTATACTTGAATTTTTCTGGAATTGTACTTCATTTGTCTAAAATTGTACTTTATTTATTTAAAATTGTGCTTCATTCTATACTTTATTTTACCTAAAATTGTACTCTATTATTGAAGTTTATACTTCAACTGTTCTATTAATTAAACATCCAAAATTGCATTGCAATTGTTACTATTTTTCACTTGAATTGTTCTACAATTGTACCTTATTTATTTGAAATTGTACTACTATGCTGAATTATTCTTCTTCAAGGATTTGACATTTTTACTTCATTTTATGAAAATTGTACTGCATTATTGAAGTTCTACACTACAAATGCTAAACTACACTAATTGACTATCCAAAATTGTACTACATTATTAGTGTTTTATACTTAAAGTACTTTGGAATTGTATTTTATTTATCTAAAATTGTACTTTATTCATCTAAAATTTTACTTCATTCCATATTTTATTTTACCTAAAATTGTACTCTATTATTGAAATTTTATACTGCAGTTATTTGAGTAATTTGTTATCCAAAATTGTACTGCAATTGCTACTACTTTATACTTGAATTGTTCTGCAATTGTAACTCTTTTATTTGAAATTTTACTACCATGCTAAATTATTTTTCTTTGACTATTCCACATTTATTCTTCATTTTACATAAAATTGTACTACATTATTGATGTTTGAGACTTCAAGTGTTCTACTAATTGATTATCTAAAATTTTACGACATTGCTAGTGTTTTATACATGAACTATTCTAGAATTGTAATTCATTTATCTAAAATTGTACTTTGCTTATCTAAATTTATTCTTCATTTTATACTTCATTTTACCTAAAATTGTACTCTATTGTTGCAGTTTTATACTTCAACTGTTCTATTAATTGAATATAAAAAATTGTATTGCAATTGCTATTATTTTATACTTGAATTGTTCTATAATTGTACCTCATTTATTTGAGATTATACAACCATGTTGAATTAATCCTTTTCAAGGATTCGACAGTTTTACATCATTTTACTAAAATTGTACTGCATTATTGAAGTTTCATACTTCAAGTATTCTACTAATTAATTATCCAAAATTGCACTACATTGCTAGTATTTTATACTTGAACTGTTTTGGAAATGTACTTCGTTTATCTAAAATTGTACTTCATTTATTTGAAATTGTACTTCAATTTATACTTTATATTACCTAAAATT
Organism: Jacaranda copaia; assembly: GCA_014898725.1. Classification (NCBI taxonomy): domain Eukaryota; kingdom Viridiplantae; phylum Streptophyta; class Magnoliopsida; order Lamiales; family Bignoniaceae; genus Jacaranda; species Jacaranda copaia. The sequence goes on along the minus strand of JACGDI010005399.1, from coordinate 604,438 downwards.
GTACTCTATTGTTAAAGTTTTATACTTCAATTGTTCTACTAATTAAATATCCAAAATTTAACTACAATTGCTCCTACTTTACACTTGAATTGTTCTACAAATTACCTCGTTATTTGAAATTTTACTACCATGCTGAATTAATTTTCTTCAAGGATTTGACATTTTTACTTCATTTTAGTAAAATTGTACTACATTATTCAAGTTTTATATTTCAAGTGTTACAAAACATTAGTAGTCATGTTAAGGGCCCATTCTTAGACAAATAGTAAAATATATATACCATCCCAAGGTATCCTTAGCATCTCTAACATATCACAACATCTCTAAGTTCACATATAACATTCGAATGGCCCATATTTACATAAGCACACCTAGTCTACTACAAAAGAAGCATCTCTTCATGCCAAATCAGAACTTTCAATCCTACCCAATCCTATCCACAAAATTAAGGGAAACAAGGGTAAGTCCAATAGACTTGGTGAGGGATAATATATCTAGCAATAATAGGGATCTGTCAAGGAAAGAGAACATCTTAACAAATTTAAAACTCATCAAGCAATACAAGTGTAGTTATGATTCAAGCAAGAATGATAGTAGCTAACAAAAAGATCTCCTGTGTTATTGCTCTAAGAGCATTTTACAATCAAGTAAGAATGAGTACAATGAGCAATCCCTTATCGTATATGCATTCCAATCGAACACGTAAGAGATGCATATCAATTCACCTTGTACCAGTCAAATAAGTACTTCTAGCATAACAGCTCGACATACAATTGGTGTGCCAATACGAACTGTACGGCGCATTGCGATGCCTAAGGAAAAATTCTTAGCGTATCATGGACATTAGGCAGATTGCAAGGCATGTCCCATGTATCCCAACATTTCGTATAGGATTAGCACTCGACCCATGTACTATTTCCACGTAAGTACAATAGGTACAAATCATGAAATTGAATCCATCAATAAGGTAATATATGAACAACAAGTAGGCACAGTCAAGCCAACTGACCAAAAAATATATATAACAATTGAGTGTGTTGGCAAAGAACCTAATAATAGTTCATGATGAAAACAAGTAAAAAACAGTAAAAAGTACTGATCAAGATAGACAAGAGTCCCAGGTGCCAAAACAAACACGAACGACTCACAAAGTAATACAGGTACTATTTCTCATAGAGGCATACAAATCAAGCTATTAATTTCAATCAAGTACACAATCAAGTATAGATCTCAAATAAACGAGCAAATACAATTCAAGCATTTAAAACAGGTACAATCAAGCAAGTTAACCCCCACAGGTTATGCTATAAGAATAGATAGATGTAGCGAGGCCAAAAAGGTAGACCCTCATTCCGTTATCTTAGGAAATGAGTCAAAACAGCAATTCACTAGTCCTCGAGACCCACCTCTTTGTCATCTAGCCAAAAGAGCATAATTATAGTTAAAATTCCATGTTTGACTCCTAATACAATACTATCATGCTTGTAATATAACCTAAATTCATTGACCAATCAATTAATACAGCTTAATTAGCACTATTGTTCCAATAATGGCTAACAAGATTAGTATTGCCAAAATAATCTTAGTTTCATATCAATTTCACTTATAAAAAATATAAGCTAGTCTTCAATTACATAATCTTATCACAATATTAACCTAGAATTGCAATAATTGCTTAATTCTCAATAATTAACTCCAACAATATCATTAGCCCTAAATCCACAAATTAAGGTCTAATTTCTTATTGATATCATTGCATAATCCTTAGGATTAATACCATTTAAAAATCCAATTTTGGCATTGCATTATAAGTTTGGGTCCACTATTCAATATTCCGTTGCATAAGGATCAACACATATATATATATAGACATATCAATTCATCCTAAATTCCTATTCTTGGCATTAATACAACTAAAATAGAAACGTACAACATATGCAATATATATACATTAAGGTAAAACTAAGTCTAAATGCCAAAGTTTGCCACTAAAGTTTCAAAACCACAAACTGATGGCACAGGTGCAATTGTCGCATCAGAGAGGTGAAACTGCCTCTTCGCTGCCACCACTGGGAAGTTGTTTGATACCTCAAAGAGCTCTGCCTCGACGCAAGCTTTCTAAGGGTGTTGCTAGTTTCAACAATGGCTGCCTTAAAGCCCTCCAAAAATATCCTCGAAGCCCTCAATGCTTACTTGCTCCACCACTAGTTCCGCCTTTGCCACTACATTTCACCACTATGCAATGCCTCCATGTTATTCTCCTTATTGAGTACTTCCTAGACCACCCCTTGGAGCCGAAGTTGGTCATCAAAAAATAAGAAGCCTACTTGCCTATCGTGACACTCATTTTCAGTCTCTCTAGCAGTGGCTCGTTGAAAAGGTGTTCTGCCATGCATGTGGTATACGAATGTAGCTAAAGGTGTGGGGGGTGTTTTGGTAGGTTTAGTTTGGGGAAAAGATGGTCTCCGGTAGGAGATCACTTATGGTTGGAAAGTACAGTGAAGAAGAATAATGGAGAAAATAGCTCGGTTCCAAGTTTTCAACTTTTATTAAATTAAATTTTTGAATTTTTTAGATTGGCCCCAAGGAATTTTAAGCAATCCTTAATTATTTCCTTGCAGTTTTGAAAATCACCACCTTGACTCCATTGACCAAGGTTCTTCCATGCAAACTCCACATTTCAATAATTGTGTCAAATTAAGTCCTAAAAAATTATAAATTGGCCACAATAGCTTCAATTAAAATAAAATCAAGTTTGGTAAAATTATAAATTGACCAAAAAACTTCTAGAAATAATTATTAAGTAAAATTTTCATAAAATAAAAGTAGTAGTAATAAATTAATGTAAATAAAGAAAATCCTAAGGTGTTACAGACAACCCCTTAAAAGAATCTGGTCCCTAGATTCTCACCTGAAACTTGGAAGAGTTCAAGATATTGTTGGAGCATGAGCTCTTTTTTTCCCCATGTTACTTTCTCAGCACTATGGTTACGCCACACTCCTTCACCTAAGGAATCTTCCAATGCCTAAGATCTCAAACTTGCCGATCCAAGATATATACAAGCTACTCTTCATATGTCAAATTACCTTTCAATTGCATGCATTCATGTGATATGATGTGAGTAGGGTCAAGATAGTACTTCTAAAGTTACGACCCATGGAAAATGTCATGTTCTTCTTAGATCTTGGGGGAACATGAGATGACACGCAACTGATCCTATTCTCTCACATGTCTCATAGGGCCCAACATACCTTGGGCTAAGTTTTCCACCCTTACCAATTCTTGTAACTCTTTTTTGTGGGAATACTTTGAGAAATACTTTATCTTCAACTTCAAACTCCAAATCCTTCCTCTGAGTATCAATGTAATTTTTCTATCTATCCTGGACCATTCTCATTTTTTGCTTGATTAGTTACACTTTTTCAATTATCTCTTGTATCAGCTCAGATCTTATAGTACTTGGAGACTAATTAATGTTGCCTTTGTGCTCCTCCAAATCCCAGTATATCAGAGATCAACATTTTCTACTATACGGGGCTTCGTATGGTGCTATCTAAATTGTTAACTGATAGCTACTACTATAAGCAAATTCAATCAACAGAAGGTGCCGCATTAAACTTTCTTCCAAGTCTAGCACACAAGCCCTTAGCATGTCCTCCAAAATTTGTATAACTCGTTTCAATTGCCTATGTGTTTGTAAATGGGCAGTAGAACTAAATCTCAATTTTGTTCCCAAATGCTCTTTTAGACTTTTCCAATGCCTCAACATAAATTTTGGATCTTGATCTAATAAAATGCTGGTCAAAAATCCATGTAGTCAAACAATTTCCTTAACATACAGCTCTGCTAGTGTTTCAAGATGGTAGTGTGTTCCAACTGGCAAAAAATACACTGACATAGTTAAGCAGTCTATTATAACCCAGACACCATCGTATGCTATTGGTAGACCATTCACAAAATTCATGGTGGCCCGTTCCTATTTCCAATCAAGAATTGGGAGTGGCTGCAGCAACCCCAATAGTTGTTGGTGTTCCATCTTCACCAATTGACAAGTTAAACACTTATGCACATAATGTGCTATATCTCTTTTATCCCATTCCACCAGAATTATTTCTTTAAACTTTATATATTTTAGCTCCTTCAGTATGTATCGTAATTCTCATCTTATGTGCCTTCTTTAATAGTTTTTCCTCAACTTCTTTTGGTACATATATCCTTTTCTAAAGTAAGAGGGTACCTTAATCATCAATATTGAACTCGAATCCTTTAGTACTTTTAACATTCTTCTTCCATCTTAGTATCCATTTATCTCCAACTTGAGGTTGTTAACTTTTGTCATATTGTATTAGCTATACTTTTATTTTAGCAACCCAAGCATACTACTTGAATTTTAGCACATAACCTAACTTTCGATCTTTAGATGTTCCTGTTACTTGTAAACGAGCCAACTTGGCTTTTCAACTTAATGCATTGGCTGGTGATAGAGAAATCATAGTCTCCTAGGAACTCTATCCATCAACACTGCCTCATGTTTAGCTCATTCTATGACTATAAATACTTAAGACTTTTGTGGTTAGTATACTTCTCAAATGTACTACCATAAAGGTGATACCTCTATTTTGACAACACAAATATGACTGCAACTAGCTCCAGGTCATGTGTTGGGTAGTTTTCTTCATGGGGTTTTAGTTTCATAGAGACATAGGTGATAACACACCTCTTTTGCATCAATACACATCCCAATCCTTTATTAAAGGCATCTGTATACACCACAAAGCTCTCTAGAAGAGCTCAGACTGGAGCCATAGTTAGCCATTATTTTAACTCCTAAAAGCTCTTCTCATAATCACCATCCCAGTAAAAAGACTGATCTTTTTGTGCGAACTTGGTTAATGGATTGGCTATCTTAGAGAAATCTTGAACAAATCTTTGATAATAGCCAGCTAACCCCATGAAATTTCTAACCTTTATGACATTTCTAGGCTACTTCCAGTTTACTATTGCTTCCACCTTAGAGAGGTCAACTTCAATCCCATTCACGTGCCCTAAAAAGGTTATTTTCTCCATCAAGAATTCACACTTGCTAAATTTGGCATACAACTGATGTTTCTTCAAAGTTTTGAGGACTATGTGCAAGTGTTTCGCATGCTCTTCTTTAGATTTGGAGAACACCAGAATGTCGTCAATGAAGATGACTACAAACTAGTCTAAGTATAGTTTCAAAACTTGGTGCATCAAGTCTACGAACACTACCAGTGCATTGGTTAGCTTAAAAGGCATCACCATGAATTCAAAATGACCATACCGAGAATTGAAAGTGGTTTTTGGAATATCCTCTTCCTTAATCTTTAATTGATAGTTCCCCTGTCTCAGATCTAACTTTGAGAAGATTCTCGTCCCTTGTAGCAAATTAAATAATTCTTCTACATGAGGTAAAGGATATTTATTCTTAATGGTAACCTTGTTCAATTCTCTATAATCGATACACATCTTCAGAGTCCTATCCTTCTATTTGACAAATAGTATTGGAGCTCCCTGCAGAGATGTGCTCAGTCTAATGAATCCCTTTACCAATAGCTCTTAAAGCTGATTCTTCAGTTCTTTAAGCTTGGCTAGGGCTATTTGATAAAAAGTCTTCAAAAATAGTATAGCCCCAGTAAAGTGTGAATGATAAATTCAATTTTTCTATCAAGGGGCAATGAATTTAATTCTTTAGGGAACACTTTTAGATATTTGGCTATCACCTCCACGTTCTCAAGTTTCATAGTATCCCGTGGCTTATTAATGAGGTACACCAAAAATCCTTGACCACCTAATCTCAGAATTTGTTTAGCCTCTACTGTTGAGATGATCAGTATTGCGGATGTGTTATTAGCTAAGTGGTGTGTTGAGAAAAATGTCTCCCCACTATAGGTGATGCACTTGGTGAAACAATTCACCTATGCTTGGTGACAATATAGCCAATCCATCCCAAGTATCACATCATAACCTTGTATGGGCATTTGTATAAGATTGGCAGTATACATGCAATCTCCATTCATATTCCAACAATCTTAATACATAATATCTATCACTAACCCTTTACCTAAAGGTATTCTAACCTCTACCTGATAAGTATAGTCTTGGGTGGTATATTCAATTTATGAGATAATGCAACAGATATAAATGAATGCGAGGCAACAGGGTTATACAATAGTTTACTAAAAATATTAGAGATAGAAATTGAACCTTCCACAACTTTGTTAAGATCAAGAGCATTTTCACCCGTAAAAGCATAGGCACAAGCCTAAATCTTCTATTTTTGCCAGTTTCTACTGCTTGTTTTCCTTTCTTGGAGGTGGTGGACCTCTCATTTGAGGGTAATTTTTCATGAAATGCTAATCACTCCTACATCACAAGCACTTGCCCTGCTTCTTCTAGCATTCTATCTCATTGTGGCCCAATGCTCTACAGAATCCACATTTCATCAATGCATTACCTTGGTCTAACTCTGCCATCTTGTTAGCCTAAGGATTTTGTTGAGAAACACCTTCAACTTGAAGTTTGGGCTATTTGCTAGTACCACTGTGCCCTCTTGAGTGCAATTTCCCCTCTTGGCCTCTATCCTCATTCTTTTAGATTTTTTACAATTTCACTTCTAGTTGTAAAGCCTTATTTATAACCAAATTGAAATTTTATAAATCCCATATGGCCAAGCCTCTTCTTAGCTTTAGCCATAGGCCTTGTATGAATCATCTAGTCTGTAGGCTCTCATCCCCTTAAACATATGGATCATATTGCACCAATCGGGTGACTATGTCCTCATATTAGCTAACAGACTAATTTTCATGAATTAAATCCATAAATTATCTTTCTCGTGCTAGTTTGGTCACCAAAGGCATATACTTATCCTTGAATTCTTGAGTAAAATTCTTTGAAGTCTAAGTAGTTCATGCCTCTATCCATCTATGTTCAACCATTCTCCACCAACTCTTTATAGGCCCCGCTATAAAAAATAGGGCAGATCTACCCTCTGTTCACCTGGGTATCTCAAGGTCCTGAATATATTGTCCAGATCTTTCAACCATTATTCTACCTTATGATCAATTGGCTCTCTGAAGAATTTTGGGGGCTAAAATCACAAATATCATTCCAAACCTCAATTTTCTAAAATTACTTTTGCTACTCCAACTCTACCTGCAAGTTGATTAGCCAGTTGCCCATATCTTTACCTCTCGTGATACACTAGCTTTGCTGGGGGATTCTTAGCTGGTTAATTCACCAAGGGAGTTTGAGAAACTTTCTCATTAGGTATTAGTTGTGCATAAGTAGGTGCCCCCTATCCAGAAGCACGAGGTGCATAAGCTTGATGACCCAAGGGTCTCCCTCTCAGACCTGTTGTTGCAGATACATAAACATCACCACTATCCCTGGAAGCTATCACTTACTCAAGATTTCAACCCTGCAAACATAAGCCACAAATCAAGATTTAGCTATCAACGACCCATCTATCATTTGAGTAAAGAAAAATGAAAATAAGATAAATCAAATCTCAAAACTTGAATAACTTAAAATCAATAGGGAAAATTTAATATATGGTTACTATAGATAAAAGTCATTAACATTAAGTTATTATCAACATAGTTAGAGGACGTATTCAAGTCCAAAAGACTAAACTAGTTGATCGCCTAATCAAAGTAAAATGATGGGGCAGTAAAATACATATACATATGTGAACAAAAAAATAAAGATAGATATACTATAGGCTACAAGCTATAACCCACTGATACTAATAGTCTATATACACAAAATTTGGTAAGCACACAGCTGCCAAATCGCCTAATCAAACTCCTCAGCTTTTGTAATGTCAAACTTAAAATCTTCGACAACATTCATCATTTTTGGCCCCTCATCATTGTCACTCCCAATCTCCTAAAGCTCCTTAGAAACCTTTACAGCATCATTTGAATCCTCATAGAGATCCTTCTCTATAGGATCCACTACAGGTGCCTCCATCGGGTCCTTAGCTGGTCTTTCCTCCATATGCACACTCAACTGATGTCCCTAACCAAAGAAAGGGTGAACTCTCAAAGGTCTTGACTCAATATCAATGCAAATGCCTACCCTGATCACTTAATCTATGGCTTGGTGGTAGTGTGCCACCATCCTACTAATCTCTCCCATTACAGAGTAGGGCTCATCTATCATCCTCCTATACTCAGCCTTTAGCTTTCAGAATATTTCTTCCAACTGGATATGTATCTCTCGAAGCTCTTCAATTTGGTTGGTAGCTATTTCTTCTCTTTTGATACTTTCCATCATCTTATCAAGCATAAAGTCTTTTGCTCAGACTGATAACTTCCATCAGCTTGTTTTCATTCTTTCATTTTGCATGGTCCTGTGCATATCATAGAGCTTTGCTTCAAGTCTTTGGCATGTATTGGAAAGGTGTTCCTTTTCCTCTTTAAAAACTGCAAGTTTCTCCTCCAATTCTTCAATATCATCTTTGTTGATAGGTTCCTTTCCTTCGCCAAAGTTGCTAACCATTCTGCAACAAGTTACAAGAATTTGTTCCATTAATATCAAGTAATATAGTTCATACTTAACGCCTTAGGATCTTACTACCATCTAGCAATCCTGTCATACCTTAGTAGTTCGGTCATACGCCTAAGTGCATATTTGAGCTAACCCAAACAGAAGTTATTATGAACTCTATTGCGTATTCAACACCTAGGTTGTTTAAACCTAGGCTTTGATACTACCTGTGACAACCTACTTAGGGTAACCCCAAGCTGAGATATCAAAATAATTCAATCTTAAGTCAAAACCTGTAATGCCAACAATAACCCCTAAACGTTTTTTTCAAATACCATTATACCATAAGTAGTGGAAATTTTCATCTCAATCATTACTTACAAAACATTAGTAGTCATGTCAAGGGTCCATTCTTAAACAAACAACAAAATATATATACCATCCCAAGGCATCTTTAGCATTTTTGACATATCACAATATCTCTAAGTTCACATATAATATTCCAATAGCCCATATATACATAGCACACCTAGTCTATTACAAAAGAAGCATCTCTTCATGCTAGATTAGAACTTTTAGTCCTACTCAATCTTGTCTACATAATTAAAGGAAATGAGGGTAAGTTTAATGGACTTAGTGATGGATAATATATCAAGCAGTAATAGGGATGTGTTAACAAAAGAGAACATTTTAACAGATTTAAAACTCATCAAGCAACATAAGTGTAATTATGATTCGAGCAACAACAATAGTAGAAAATAAGAAGCTCTTATGCTTTATTGCTCTAAGAATAGTTTACAATCAAGCAAAAATGAGTACAACAAGCAATCCCTTATAGTATATACATTCTAATAGAACAAGTAAGATATGCATATCAATTCACCTTATACTAGTTAGATAAGTACTTCCAAGCATAAGAGCTTGGCATATAATTGGTGTGCTTATACGAACTGTATAGCGTATTGTGATGCCTAAGGGAAAGTCTTTAGCGTATCATGGACACCCAGACATACTGCAAGGCGTGTCCCATGTATCTCAGTATTCTTCATAAGAATGGCACTCAGCCCATGTATTATCTCCACACAAGTATAATAGGTACAACATGTACACTAAGTACAATAGGTACAAATCATGAAATTGAATCCATCGACAAGGTAATATATGAACAACAAATAGGTACAGTCAAGCCAACTGGCTAGAAAATAAGATACAATAATTGAGTGTGTTGGCAAAGCACCTGATAATAGTTCATGATGAAAACAAGTAAAAAATAGTAAAAAGCACCAATCAAGATAGACAAGAGTTCCAGGTGCCAAAATAGACAAAAACAACTAACAGAGTTATATAGGTAGTAACTCTCACAAAGGCATACAAATTAAGTAATCGATTATGATCAAGTGCACAATCAAGTATAGATCTCAAATAAACAAGCAAGTACAATTCAAGCAATTAAAAATAGGTACAATCAAGCAAGTTAACCCTTACAGGGGTTATGCCACAAGAATAGATAGATTTAGCAAGGCCAAAATGACAGACCCTCACCTTTGTAATCTTAGGAAATGTAGTCAAAATAGTAATTCACTGGTCCTTGAGACCCACCTCTTCATCACCTAGCCAAAAGAGCATAATTATAGTCAAAATTCCACGTTTGACTCCTAATACAATACTATCATGCTTATAATATAACCTAAATTCATTGACCAATCAATTGATATGATAGTTGACAGCTTAATTAGCACTATTGTTCCAATAATGGCTAACAAAATCAGTATCGCCAAAATAATCTCAATTTCATATCAATTTTACTTATCAAAATACAGGTTAGTCTTCAATTACATAATCTTATCACAACATTAACCTAGAATTGCAATAATTACTTAATTCTCAATAATTAACTCCAACAATATCATTAGGCCCTAAATCCACAAATTAAGGTCTAATTTCTTATTAATCTCATTGCATAATCCTTAGGATTAATACCATTTATAAATCCAATTTTGGCATTGCATGATAAGTTTGGGTCCACTATTCAATATTCCTTTGCATAGGGATCGACACACACATATATATATAGACATATCGATTCATCCCAAATTCCTATTCTTGGCATGGATATAACTGAAATAGAAAAGTACAACATATGCAATATACATGCATTAAGGTACAACTAAGTTTAAATGCTAAAGTTTGCCATCGAAGTTTTAAAACCACAAATTGATGACACAGGTGCGATCTTCACGTCAAGGAGGTGAAACTGCCTCTTCGCAGCCGCCATTGGGAAGTTGTATGATACCTCAAAGAGCTCCACCTCAATGCAAGCTTTCCAATGGTGCCATTAGTTTCAATAATGGTTACCTTAAAGCCTTCCAAAAATCACCCCGAAGCCCTCAAAGCTTACTTGCTCCACTGCCAGTTCTTGTCTTCGCCACTGCATTTCACCAGCATGCAATGCCTCTATGCTATTCTCCTTGTTGAGTACTGCCTAGACCACCCCTTGGAGTCAAAGTTGGTCATTAAAAAACAAGAAACCCACTTGCCCGCCATGAAACTCACTTTCGATCTCTCTCATGGTGGCTCACTGAAAAGGTGTTCAGCAATGCATGTGGTATATGAACATAGCCAGAGGTGTGGGGTATGTTTTGGTAGGTTAATGTGGTGAAAAGATGGTTGCCAGTAGGAAATCGCTAGTGGTTGGAAAGTGCGGTGAAAGAGAATAATGAAGAAAGAAGAATGGTGAAAATAGCTCTGATACAAGTTTTCCAACTTTTATAAAATTGAATTTTTGAATTTTTCAAATTGCCCAAGGAATTTTAAGCAATCCTCAACTAATTCCTTGCAGTTTTGAAAGTCACCACTTTGACCCCATTGAACAAGGTTCTTCCATGCAAACCCCACATTTCCCTAATAGGGTGCAATTAAGTCCTCAAAAATTATAAATTGGCCCTGATAGTTTCAATTAAAATGAAATCTAGTTTGTTAAAATTATAAATTGACCACAAAACTTCTAAAAATAATTATTAAGTAAAATTTTCAAAAAATAAAAATAGTGACAATAAATTCATGTAAATCATGAAAATCCTAGGGGTGTTACATCTTATATAAATGATAATAAAAAAATAAATAAATTTTTAGTATTCACCTAATATATAAGAACATATCAATCTCTCATAAATGTTTTTTATAACCATGATACATACTATTAATTTAAGTTGATGCATAATATCAATCAAACGCTATTGGTGTATAATTATTGCTTTCAAATATTAATATTTGCATATAAAAACTTTATTTTTGTGAATTATTATCAAGCAAAAAGGTGCATATAAATGCACTTGAGATAAAAATTGAATACACAAATAAATATTTTCAAAACTATAAAGATTGATGTTATTGGCTATTTAAGTGGTCATGTATCAACCTCTTTTAAAAAAAATTTATTTGTGTCAATAATAGATTTATGTCCCCCATAAAAATTTTACTTCATATGATGGAGAATCAAATCTCATTATTTTGAAACTGAAAAACTAAATAGTTTTGATGCTATACAAAAATGGAGTCTCCTTCCGAAAATTAATATGTTTAGTTGGATTTTTGCTCTTGGAATGTGCTTCCATAGAGTTAGAGTTTCGGTTTGCAAATGATTGCTTACATTTTAGCTTTAGGGGTTGGAGTTTATACTAATTAGATTCTTGGTGGGCTTCAATCGACTTAGGTTTGGGAACCAATCTTGATAGACTTAATTTGTTGGACTCATTGATGTTTTTCTTATTTATTTAGGCCCCTTAGTTGCTTTTATATTTTTTGCCCTTAATATCTCTTTTTGTAAAAGAAATTTTCCCTTAAGGTCTTAATTTTTCAAATCAAGTCTCCATAATTTTGCCTTTGAATATGGATAATATGATGCTACACATAAATAGGTGATTATTCTTCGTATAAGTAAAAGATAAGTTTTAGAGTTTTCTAATCAAATTACAATATTTAACAATTAATCATGATCATTAAACCTTTTCTTTACTTGTGAAATGTACCTAATATAAATTATTTAAAACTTTATATATATTCAAAACTATAAATTATCGAGAAAAATAATTATTCAATTAACATACAAAATAATTTAATAATATATTATTGCAATTAAAAATAAAGGGAAAATATTTATATAATAATGTTGCATGGAAATGGAGTCATTGTCCTTTACAAAAATAGTGAATCAAGTTGGCTTATGCTCCTATAACACACTTACGTAGAGCAAAAGCTCGAGTTTTTCTAACGAATGATTAGCTGCCCTTTTTGACTTAAAGAGTTGATTTTTACATTAATTAAATCCTTAGTGGACTTTCTCCCACTTGACTCTTGAGTTTGGGTGCCTATCTTGATGGGCTTAATTTGTTGGGCTCACTGACTCTTTTTTATTTATTTATTTATTTATCTAAACCTTTTATTTGGCTTTTACATTTATGCCCTTAGAGTCTTATTTTACCATATCATCAAACTTTCCTACTTTCAATTTGAAAATTTATTTACACATACTGAAAGTATATGATAAAATTTATTATTAATTTACCTTATTAATTAATTTCATTAATTCATGTTAATTTTTCTTTTGATCTATGTCCAAATGGACTAACTTGGAGACTCGTAAGTCTTCTCAATTTTTTGTCTTCAAGAATTAAAGAGCTGCTTAGCAAATTATGTCCTCCCCCAAGGGACTTAGAAAATTTGATCATTTCTTTTTGAGGGAAGCTATACCCTTTTCTAGGCTAGGATGAGTTTCATGACAACTTTTTACTTTTCGCTTTTACCTATCCCTATTACTCATAACTTTGCGGGAGTCAATAAAAATTTCTTGGGGAATCCAAACTTGAGAGTAAGACATGTCTAGTTCTAAGAGCAAGAAGTCAAGTAGTAGGACTAGATTAGAGTTAGAGCCCAAAACTCTAATAAGAGTTAATGGCAGCCAATAGTAATGGCCTGGCCACTTCTATGGGTAAGGGGCAATAGGATCACCCCCATGGAGGGGTCAGGTGCCCCATGAACAATTGATTGGGCCTTGAAGTGCACGCGCTAAGCTCTACTATGGCTAGTGCTCGTGCCATTACACAGGTGCCTGTGGGGTGCTTTTAATATAGGTGTCACCCTAGCAAACACTGCTTTAGGTGACCATAGTTGTGTTAATTTGGTTTGCGTTGCAAAGCTTATCCTCCCATAGTATCGCTAAACTTTCTAAGTCTTTTAGAAATATCATATAGTTTAGTCTTGAATCATAAAGTTACACATTAAGAGCGCATTAGTCAATCCATAGTTTTTTAATGGTCTTCTTCATTAGAGTTGGGGTCTAACTCTGAGTCTAAGTTTGGAGAGAAGGACTTTCCTGAGGAAGGCTCTAAGGACACTCCTATGTTTGATTGTAGCTTTGTTGGCATTAGTGATATATCTTGTTTGCTCACTTTAGGGGAGTTAGAGACCTTGAGATGTAAAGTCTGCAACTCCAATAAGCTTAAGCTTGTTCTTCCTTCTTCAAACGATTGCATTGTGTCACCTCTTATAAGATACTTTATTATTTTTAGTAGGTACTTTAGTAGTAGTTTTTCTCTTTCTCCTTATCCCTTGTTGTTAGATAGTTCAAAGCTATAGGATATGTCCGAGGCAGTTTGCTCCAAACTCCTTTGTGTACTTTGTAAGTTTAAGCACTTATACCTTCCCAAATCCCTAGATTATTTTAACTCCTTTTTTGTGGTGTGGAATGTTCTACATGAGGCTATCTTTCACTCTTTTTCTAAGATGAATTGTAAATTTTTGAATAGGTTTGGATATCCTAGAAGGCCTTAGAAGAGTTGTTTTTTTCTTATGAGGGCTGAGGGTTAGAGGGTTCCCTTGTGTTTGGAGTAGTTCTCCTTCATTAGTGCATCTACAAAGGGTCCCCCGCAACCTTCACCAGTATTTTAAGGAGGTTGGGTTGTTTGCCTCTCCTTTCGACATCACAAATATATTTTCTATTAGCACTCAGTTGATTTTTTGGCTTTTTTCATTCTTTATGTACTCACTTTTGCATTTATGCTTCTTTCTCAACACTTTTTTTTTCTTTTTGTTTATCCATGTAATGTTAAGATTAACTTGATTTTTTGCCTTTTGTAAAGGAAAAAGATTATGGGCAATGTTTGAGCCCCCATGGAGGTATTCTAAAGAGCCTCAATTTCCACCATTTCTTATAGTACCTTAATTAATATAGGTAACACTTCTGAGCCAGTGATATCATGGCCATCTTTGGGAATCTACTATTAGAGTTATTTGTCCACGGTCCTCTTACCCTTTTTATGTTAGTGAGGGTAAATGATTATTTTGCTATGTGTTGTATTGGAGGTGTGGTATCAATTCTCATTTTGATGTGCATGAGATCACATTCAACATTAATAGTCCTCAGAGTGGAGTCAGTGAGTACAATCAAGAGAAATTGGATATATTTTTCTCTTTGTAGCTGATAGAGTTTGTCACTGAGGATAGCACAAGTAAGCATTTTTCCTAGTAAACAACATATTTTGCTTATACATTATATGTGTAGTTCTGCATAGTCATTTGATTATTTTAGGAATAGGTCTTGAACTTAGTTGTGTAGATGTCACATCAACCACAAGGGACAAGGACTATGATAGCCAAGCTTAAGGAGAAAGTTGTAGGACTAGCCTAGTAGCATGTTCAGAATAATGAAGAGTTTATAAAGCTATTGAAGGAGTAATGTATTAGAAAGGTAAAGATCGGGAGGAAGCTTTTGGAGTCTTCTATTAGGAAAACACTTGTGTCTACTATATATGATGAGGTGGTGATGGAGTTTAAGGACTCTAATAAGTTATTTGAGGTGATTGAAATAGAGGCCACCATGACATATAAGTAGACTATCCAAGATTGTTGTCATTTGCTCAGTAAGATTGGTGGTAGCATATAAAGGACTTATTACTGCTTGACCTTATTATTGCTACCTGGTTGGAGGATCATTGAAGGCTAGCATTAAGGCCATGTCGAGTATCCATTTGTTGTGGCTTCACAAACTAGTGAGTAGGATTTAGACTAGAACTTAGTCTTTTCTTTTTCTTTCTATTGAGGACTACTTTACATTTGTTTCCTTTAGTAGTACTGTGGTTAGTTTTTCTTTTGATAGCCAACTATTGGCAAGACATAGCTTAATGTTTGCATATTTTGATGCTGTTAGACTTTGCATCTTTGTTATGGATATTTAAGCAACTTTTGCGCTCTTTTTCATATTTGACTACTTAGATATTCATGTGCTTCATGTTTAATTTAATATTTTTATGTTGTTTGCACTTTATTGAGTTTTTCTACTTCTTTGCTTTTTTATCTTATCTGCAAACATTATTACAGTAACAAGTGGTTATAAGCTACCCTTAGGATTTTTGCAAAAGATTTAATCTTAATGAGCTCCTTTGGGGGTTGTAGTGCCTCGTTTGGGAAGTACCTGTTTCAAATTGAGGTATTAGTCTGATCAAACTCAAAAATTCAAAACAACATATACATCTTCAAAATTTTCAATTTAAATAATTCCTTGACAACTAAAGATGATAAGCAAAGATCAGATCGATTAACTTAAATGCTTTGTTAACTAGTCATGCTGTAAAATTTTAAGGCAAACCTAAGTTTCCATAATTTACAATCATCTAAAGGCTCATTATTTTAAGCTACATGCCTACATCAACTTGATGACGCACTCATTATTTATGTTAAAAACATAATATATCACATCAGTAACATTTACACATACCTTGATAACATTATCTATATAATGTATACTGCAACCCACACCTATAGTACTTTCTATTTCTTCAATCTAGGGTAAAGAACAAAAATAACAATTGAAGAAGAGTAAGTTCGAACAACTTAATGAGGTAAACATCATAATACATGATTAGAATAAAATTGATCTAAATATCACATGCACACATAAAGAACGTTATTTGAATATAGACAACGGATAACACATGTCAAGGCAAGATGATAAAATTGAACTATTAAGTAGCAATTAGTTTACGTTGAAATTTCAAAAGTTTAAGCCTCATATCTTAATGTCAAGGTCATGAAGATCTTTTAAAATCTATAGAAGGTATTGTTTTCACATAATGTAATAAATCCAAAATGTTTGCATGATAAGCATGACGCAGAAACAAAATTGATATTTTATTTATAACAAATTATTCAATATGCCTCGACACAATCCCACACCAGCAAGGAGACATCTTGAATCTTAGTGTTTTCTTTATAGTGAACTCTCAAATTTCAGGATTCGAGAATCAAATCAATTTCATAAAATTGGTTACACAAGACTTGGCATGAAATGTCTTAAGTTTCAAAATTTAGAAATCAGATCAGTTTAACAAAATTGGCTATAACAAAACATTCGACAGAAAATCTTATCTTTTAAAATTCAAGAATCCGACGAGTTTTACAAAATTAACTATACCAAAATATTACACAAAACTAACTATAGGATGGTCTCCAACCTTATAACTCCTAACAATTTGTATAGTAGTACCTTATACCTCCAATGCCAAGTGGCTAACTTTGTCAACAACTATTATAATACGAATTAGTAAACCCAATCCTTGTTGATTGAGCTTAAAGCAACAACCAACCTTCAATTGCCCCAAAGTTAGGATTGTAAACCAGTCCAAGTAGGTAAACCAACCACCAACAACTTGATATGGTCCTAGTCATCTTTTCAAACTAGTCTTAAGGCTCAAGTAGCAGCCAACCTTTAATTGCCCCAAAGTCGGGATCGTAAACTAGTCCAATTAGGTAAACCAACCATCGACAACTTGATGTGGTCCCAGTCATCTTTCTAAACTAATCCTAAGGGTCCAAAAGTTCCCAAGGGCATCCTCAAGGATTATATAGCATGAACAAGAAAATAGTCAAAACAACCAACATAAATTTTATACCACAATCACCATATGAAATAGAATAATTTTAAAATTGTTTACAAAACTATTATAAAATCAAAAACAAGCTAGTCAAATAATTAGTAATGGCCAATCAGCAAGATGGCTAACAAAAGATTTGGTGGAAGAAAAGATCCACTACTAAAGTAACTACCAAACACTATGAAGTCCCCTAGAGGACGTATCACCATATGGTCCTTCAATGAAGGAAGAATAAACTCAAATTCATCAAAAACACAAACCCTGTGCCTCAAAATTTCTAATTCTTCAAATGAAAGCAAACAAGAAATTTTCTGCAACCTTAACAAAACTTCTATAAATGATATGGGCATCTTAGACCTTATCTCGAAAGAATCCTCTACTCTGACTCAAAACCAGACTCTAATGTAGACATTATCTTACAAACCAGAGGATGATCATCTAACTTTTGAGACTTAATTTCTTGAACTATCTTTGGATCAGATAACATGCCAAAAGAAATTCTCACGAACTCGAAAAACATGGTTGCACTGTAAGGAGGATGTACTACACAAACTTTAACAAATTTGGACTGATAGCAACTACCAAAGGCAATACTCGCTTTGACAAAAACACACGTAGGCAATCCTCATATGCGGCGGTCACCAACACAGCCTATGTTGAGCTAGCTATGCCCTTTTAAGAACCCTGAGTAACAATAGCTCTCTGCTTCCGCTGCCACCCTCTCTCATTTCTATGGATTTTGATTCAATTTGGGACTCTTAACTCAAATAAGTCCTAACATCCCTCTCTCAAGACATAGCATAACTTAATTTGATGAAACCCAAAAATTTTATTAACTCTAAGGAGTTGGTAAAAGTTCATGAAAAATGAAACAAAGTAAAAAGGAAGAAAAAGAGAAATAAACTATTAGAGAAGTTACCTTGAGAACTCATCTCAATACTGCCCATAAAAGCCCCTCCTCCCATATTTGAACCTTGCTAAGATATTGCTAAGTTCTTAAATGAATGAACAGCAGTTGGATAAACACTCACTAAAAACTTGCCACACTTTTAAATTGGAAGAACCTCAGCTTAAATGAAAGTTGAGTTAATTTAAATTTCCACACAAAATACGAATAACAAAAATTAATTGTTTACTTTATTAAAATTTAATCAAATAAATTAAGGCAAGGTAAAAATTAAAATATAATTTTATATTATATATATTTTCAACATTAAAATAAGATTTTTAAATTAAAAATAGGGGAGCTTGATGATATTGCAAATGAAGTCCCTAAGGGTAAAAATTAAAAATGAATTAAAAAGGCCAAATAAATTAAATAATAAAGGAATAAAAAGGCTAGAGAGCCCAATTGACTAAGTCTTTAAAGACGAACATCTAAAAACTAGTGGGTTGAAGCCACTAAGGAAAAATTATTACAAATACAAAGTCCCAAAGTCAAAAAAGGGCACAAAAATCATTTGCAAAAATTCAAAAGTTTAGACTCTCTAGTTTGCATTCTACAGAAAAGAACTTAAAAAAATTCACTAACTCCCAAAAAGGATCCTAACTCTATTTTCGACCAGCATCACGTAACTATTAAAGGAAAAATTATTAGTTGTTAATAATTTTTTTAGAAATTAATAAATATCTAATTATTAGAAAAACATAGATCATATTTAATTCAAGTTAATTTGTTATTTATCTAAACAAATCTTGAATTTTTTTCGCATAAAGGTGGATAATGAACAAACTAATGAGAATTTTTCAATTCAAATTAAAAATCTCAAAATTTTAAGGATTTGGAATTCAATCAAAATTGAACAATCATATTTTTGTGTTGTATATAATAGTATAGGTTATTGAAGAAAATATATTACATTTGAATTCCAATTAAATTGTTATTGATCTAAATAATTATTGAATATTTTTTTGCATGAAGATAAATAATCAAAACCATTATGATGTGTTTGGCCCAAGAATATCAAATTGGCCTAAGAAATATTAAGTTTGCCTGAGACATGCCAAGTTGGCCCGAAAGTACCCAAAAATACCTAGAAAATGCCCAAAATGTTATTACTAAAAAGGGATCTATGCATTCTTGAGATAGGTCACGCTTGGGTCACCAACCTAACATGAGGCAATCTTGATCTTCCATCTCTCTTGAAAGAAAGTGTGCAGATTTTGCCATGTTATTTGCCACAATTTTGGTAGTTGACACAAGTATAAATATCCTCTTTCGCTCCACTTGAAATGTATGGTTACATTAGGCACTTTCATAAATTATTTCTTATTGTTTTCTTCACCTCTTTAGCTATAGTATATTTACTTGAGCATCAGTGAGTTTTTACTTAAATACCTTCTAGTGAACCACAATGGCTTTTTGTTACTTTTAGGCTCTTAGACTCGAGGGCAATTAGAGGACACATGACTCTAATTGACTTCGAACTTGAAGGATCACTCTCAACCCCACATCATTTGATACCTTTGAAAAACTTTCTTTCTAGTCTTTGAGCCTATTTATCACCTCACAGTATGGAAAGTACTCCAGAGGAACAATAGTTCACTCCCACATAATAACATTATACATGGTGACCTCGCCACTAATGACCCTTTCTATTCCCATGGGGAGCTCAAGTGGCCATCTCATACAAATATCTTTATCGACTTCCAGAAGATGATGGAAGAACATCAAGCTAGGTCCCCTCTTGTTCATTTGTAAGATTGCTAACCCAAGAGGCACCTATCCCCATATGACCAAGACAATTATTTCAGATAGAGCCATTACTACCCCAAGCCAAAATATAGATAAGAGCGGGCAGAAGAGTCAGAAGAAGTCATTGGTAGGTTCCTGGACCTTGACTTTATGATCTTGAGGCAACGAAAGTTGCAGCAAAGTCTTTAAAATTCACCATTCATTGAGGTCGCATTGAGATTGTTGACCTTAATGAGCAAGTAGAACAACCTAGCATAAGATTAGATGAGATGAAAAGATAAGCTGCCAGACAATCATACTTGCAAAAAATAAATTCATTGTTCGATTAGGAGATATTTACAGAGACCTTATCACTAGAGGATTAGATACCAACCTCTCGAGGTATGAAATAAGTAAGGACCCACAAAAGCACCTTACCTCCTTTGAAAATATCATGCAGTTACGTAGATAATTTAATGCCATGAATAGTAGGTCTTTCTTGCTACTCTGTATGATTGGGCGCAAGAGTGGTTCACCATTTTATTAGTAAAGTCAATCTCTTTGTATGATCAATTATGCAAGAAATTTATGTTGCACTTTGCCAATAAGAAAAAGGTTAAAAGATTAGGTACCTATCTTTTTCACTATTCATCAAGGAGAAAGTGAAATGCTCAAAACATTCATCAATAGATTCATTAACAAGGTATTACAAGTGCATGACCTCTAAGTAGATATTAGATTTGGAAAAATTCAATCCATACCGGTGGGTACCCAAAAAATACAGGTAATGGGTCTTGTTTCTCCAACCCAAAAAATTATAAGTAATTTTACCCATACCCAATTTACTTGCTGTCTTTTGGCCCGAACCATGGGTAGCCGTGGGTAACCCATAAATTTTTTTTATTTCTATATATTATATATTTATGTATAATATATAATATATATTATATATTATATATATTTACATATAAATATTTTTAATCTAAATATTAATTTTTGATTTCATAAATTAAAAATCTATAGTAAATTAAATTAAATTATATCCTAAAACAACTTGTTGTGCATATTCCCATGGATGCAACATCTTCTTCCACAAGGATAACAATGTTTGATTGATATTTAAATTTTCAATTCCAAAAATTGTTGGCATGTAATGGAATTTAAGTTTGAACTTTTGAATGTGATGTACTAATTTGGTAGATTTTGAATAGTTAATATATGTAAGTTTTGAACTACAATATTATTAATATGCTTTAGGTATTTGTCCAATTTAATGTTTGAAATTTGTAATCTTTTTTTTAAGTTTTATTTAGTTAATATTTGAGTAACATCATCATGTTTACATTTAAATAAAAAAAATTATGGGTACCTGCGGGTTACCCATTATCCATCCCCATGGGTAACAGGTCCCCTATCTCATACCCAATAAAAAATAAGTAAATTTATCCAACGCGTTGGTACCCATCATTGGATTATCCACAAATACCCAATTGCCAAGTATAGTAGACATGATGGTTAGTTTCCTTATTAATGGCCTTAAGAAAGGCCTTTTGGCATCAGCATTAACTTGAGGCCCCCAGTTGCTGAAAGTTGCAAAGAGGTAAATATAAAGTAGAATAAGAGTGTAATAGCAAACACAACAAAAGATTATAAGGGAAGAGATAGGGATGATGAGGGCAAATACAAAATTGAGAAAGACTGGTATTGATCTCCCAAATTCTAAGGTCCTATACTAATACCCAATTAGGCCAGAAGTGTTCCAACAAAGCAAAACAACATCATTAATACCGATCTCAATCAAAAAGCTATGATTGTTTTGATGAAAGAGGCTATAAGGTTGGAAAGATCCTTGATCTGACCAAGTAGAAGACAACCTTTGCAAAGTGTGATCCATAATAACAGGAGGTCATGCAAGAAGAGATTCATTTTTAGGACCTCCCAACTAGTGCGAGTTTTATAAACCAAAAATGAAATAACAGAAGTGTAGGGCAAACCTACCTAGGCTTTTTTAAC
Source organism: Jacaranda copaia (assembly GCA_014898725.1). Lineage (NCBI taxonomy): Eukaryota > Viridiplantae > Streptophyta > Magnoliopsida > Lamiales > Bignoniaceae > Jacaranda > Jacaranda copaia. The sequence continues at coordinate 582,309 of JACGDI010005399.1, read as the reverse complement.
AAAAGTTGTACCAAGGTATTGTTGAATTAAACTCTAGATTGCTCTTGCCTCCATTCATTTTGGATTCCTGTGAATATGGATTTCTAGTCCCTTGATGATGTTGTAAGATCAATCCTAAATCTATATTGAATGAATCAAAGAAAACTTGGGCTGGAAAAGATTAGAATTTAAGTTAATTTGATCCAAAAAGGACCATAATCAAATACGACCAATCTAGAAAAGATTGAAATTGAAGAAGACCTGGTCCAAAACAAACCAAAATCCAAGTTAATTTGGTCTATAAAAGACCTTGATCAAAGAAAACTCAGTCTAAAAAAGATCAAATCAAAGAAGACATGGTTTGAAAAAGATTAATGTCCAAATTAACTTGGTCTAAAAAAGATCATATTCAAAGAAGTCCTAGTTCGAAAACAATTAGGATAAAAGACAACCTAGTTTGAAAAAGACTAATCTAATCCAATCTAAAAAAAAACCATGATTGAAGAAAACTCCATCTAAAAAAAATGGATTAAAGACCTGATTTTAAAAAGATAGAAATCAAGAAAGGCCTAGTTAAAAAAAATTGAGATTAAAGAAGACCCGATCTAAAAAAAGATTAGAATCAAAGTAGAGTTGGTCTTAAAAAGGCCAGGATCGAAAAAGACCTAGTTTAAAGAATATCAAGATCTAAAATTTGGTCTAAAAAAGACGGTAATTGAAGATCTAGTTAGAAAAAGATTTGAATCTAAGAAGACCCTATTCAAAAAAGATTGGGATTAAAGAAAAAATAATTTGGAAAAAGATTGGGGGTTAGAGATCCAGTCTAAAAAGACTTGGAACAAAGAGGACATGGTTAAAAAAATTTCAAGATTTAAAATTTGATCTGAAAAAGATTGTGATCAAAGTAGATTTAGTTTGAAAAGGATCGGGATTGAGAGAGACCTAGTTTAGAGAGAGAGAGTAGGATAAAAAAATTTGTTTGAAAAACACCAAGATTGCAGAAGGCTTAATCTAACAAATACTGAGATCAAATAAGACTCGAGCTTTAAATGACCAAATTTGAAAAAGATAACTTCCATTTATTTTTTTGAAAAAGAAGACATCAAACCGAACATGAATGATGGATCCATTTGGCCTCAATCTAAGAAAAAATGTGCAGTCTTAAAACGCATGAATGCCTAATTGAAATATTAAGAAGAATTCTAACATAATCTAAAATGAATCAAATCCTAATCCCAACCAAGAAAGGCTAACGAGGACTGTAGAAGATGGTTAAAGTGATCTAGAAAGACCAACATGAGATTAGCACAACCTATATATTAATGCATGAAAGACAAAAGCTCTAAAACTTGGTAGAGTGCAGAGAAAAGACAAGAAGACACAATTAAGCAATAATATTCTGAGTTACATTTGAAGCATATATAATAATTACGGCTACAAGTTGGGTGTGCAATAAGCAAAAGTTTGGCCCTAAAGCTAGCATGTCTAGTCCTTTGGGGTTGGAGGTTCTAAAGGACCTAAAACTTAGACACCAAATCTATGAATTCTGAGTCAAAGATAGAGAATTTGCTACCATCTTCACTAATTATGGGAAAGTCTATAATATGACCAAATGATTACCATTAATTTCTTCATCTATTTCAAGCATGATCAATTTCTCTCTTACCTTGGTTTTGACAAAGTGGGATAAGGATGAGGAGCTAATGATATAATTAGACTAAAAAATATCAAATTAGCCTAAGAAATATCATGTTGACCCAAGAATATCGAGAAAATACCTAAAATACTCTTACTAAATAAGGGATAGTGTATTCTTAAGGTGGGTCCAACTCGGGTTAACCAACCCAAGGCAATCTGGATCTTTCATCTCTCCTAGAAAGAAGTGTCTAGATTTTGCTACATTATTTGCCCTCATTTGGTAGTTGACACAAATATAAATACCCCTCTTCACTTCATTTGAAAGGTATGTGCATATTAGACATTTTCATATATTCTTTCTTGTTGTTTGCTTGACTTCCAGTATATTGACTTGAGTGTTAGAAGATTTTCATTAGAATCCCGCCTAGCAACACCCAATGACCTTTTGTTGGTTGCTGGCTCTTAGATATGAGGACATTCAAAAGACTTATGACCTGATTGACTTCAAGTTCAAGGATCACTTCAAACCCCACATCACAATAAGAACTTTTTAATTCAATTAAAAATCTCAAACTTTGAGGATTCAAAATTAGATCAAAATATTGTGCTTTATATAATCTATATTTGTATCTATATTATTATATTTTCTATTATCTATACTATGTAAAAGAAACCTCTCTTACACCCATAATATGGCCGATTATCCATCACTACACCAAATTATGGTATGCCTATTTTTACCCTTAAATATTTAAATTGTAGAGAAAAAATATAAAGTTGCAACTGAAATTTCACTTTTTAGTAAAAACTATCTCTATTTCTTTCCTGCTTTCTTCTATTCCCCTACCACATTCCCTAAACCAATTATATATGCTTCCTAAAGCTTATTCTATAAAACCATCTCATCAATTCTTTTCATTGTTATCTATTTTAAAATCAAACATGAGTGAGGTAAAAGGAAACTAGTAACATAGACTAGAATAAGGAAATTATTTGGTTGTTGTTATTATTTGGTTGAGATATTTATTTTTTATACTACGTCAATTTAAATTTGTGTGTGTAGAAATGGCATGCCACACGGACTAATTATTTAAAAAAAAAGATCTTTTACACACCTAAAATGATGGTTAAACCATGTTACACAAAATTTTTGACTGTCTATTTTACCCTCTTTCTTCAATTTAATTTCAAAGATGTCTTACATGATATGAAATGAGCTATCTTTATTTATACTAAATAAAAAATTGAGTGTTGTATTATTATTATTATATGGATGATGTACTATGACAATTGATAATATAAATATAAATAGATTTAGATTATGTGAAACTAACTAAACAATTCAACAAATATGAGAAATGATTGTGAAATTTGTACTATGTTTCGTTTAAGAATTTTGATAAGGAAACAAAATAAGTAGAGACAAAAAAAAAAGAAAAAAAATATAAAATTTCAAATTTGTTTAATTGTTAAAGAAAAGAATGAAGAAAAGAAAAGCGACGAATGTGTTGAAAAATAATAGAAAGTTCAAGTTGGATTTTTTTCTCATTTTCCTGAGGAAAATTCATTTTTATTAAATACACAATATTTTTCAAAATTCATTTTTCTTAAATACACAATATTTTGTTTCTAAATTTTCTTTTTTTTATTGTTTTTTAACTAATCAAACAATTAAAAATATTTTTTTTAACATTTGCTTTTCTTTTCCTTGCCAAACATAGTGTTAAAAAAATTCAACGAATGTGCTGAAATTTACCCCCCATCATGTCTTTCCGGATCCTCCACTTCTCTCCTCCAAACAAAGTCACCTGTTGCTTGACCACCACGGAACGAGATCACTTGCTTGCTCCCGCAACTGCGCCCACACTGTTCCCCAATAAACATCTCCCACGTATCAATTCCCGCAATGAATTTCCACGCACACACCTTTCTATTGATACCTTCACGTAAGATATCACAGCTATGAAACCAAGTCACCCATTACTCACGAAAACCACATAGAGACGCCATTGTCAAAATCTCAAAGAACAGAAAAATACTAAAATATGATGGTGGAAATTCAGATTGGTTAATTAAAAAAAATCTAAACTTATTTTCATTTTATTTTCAGTCCCTATTTGAATTTTTACATACTAAACTCCTTACTTTTCCACAAAACTTAGGAATCACTCCCCATTTCTTTTAAAAAGACTTATATACCCTTGTCATTGAAAAAAACAACAAAAATATCTGAGAATTGCGTTTTTTTCTTCAAGACGCTTTCTTTTTTTTTTTTCTTAAAACAGACGACTTCTGCAAGCGGCCAAACAAAAGGGCACGAAACCATTCAACTACCATTAACGCTAGAAGAAGAAGAGGAAAAAGAAAAGATGCCCAAATTTCTGCTATTTTTCTGCGACAATGGAAAGAGAAATAGCGGTAACAAGAAGCAAAGTACAAAAAGAAGTGAGCAAAAGAAACAAATGATTCTTTTTTGCATTTACAGTTTTAAATATACGTGATTTTTTAATGTTACACTTATTCCTTATCTATTTTCTCATATTTACGATTTTTATTCATTTTTTAGTTGTTAAACACTTGAACCCATTTGATATATATATATATATATATGATTTTTGTTGTAAAATGAAAGTTTATGATTTGTACTTGAAAGGAATGAAAGTTGTACTTCACCTTTTTGGGATTTATACTTCTTTTTATCTGAAATTATATAGTGAAATTATCTAAAAGTTGTAGTATATTATCTGTAGTACAAATTATTCAATTTTGTAGTACACATTAGGCAAAAATATAGTATATAATTTGTGTGTTTGCAGTATATTTTAAAAGCAACTGTAGTAAAAAATATTTAAGTTTGTAGTATACATTAAATAAAAGTGTAGTATATAATTTGTATATCTGTAGTATATTTTAGAAGTATCTGTAGTATAAAAGCATTCAAGCCCGCAGTATATATTAACTGAAAGTGTAGTATATAATATGTGTATCTGCAGTATATTTTAGAAGCAATATGATGAAAATTAAATACAAACATAGAACAAACAAAGTGTAAATGGTGTTATGTTAAAGTATACATCAATTCAATCAAAATCGGGCAATGAATTTGAGTAAAATATGATGGAAATAAAGTACAAATGTAGAACAAATAAAGTATAATTGGTGTTACGTCGAAGTACACTTATTTAAATTGGAATTGAACAGTGAATTTGAATACAATATGATGGAAATGAATTATAAATGTAGAACAAACAAAGAATAATTGGTGTTACGTTGAAGTACACCTCATTTAAATT